>JAHWFP010224383.1:0-13859 GCA_023313725.1 Lithobius niger | reverse complement strand
CTGTTACAAATAAAAAATATCGTGTGTTTTCAACATCTACAACATAACTAAGCTGGAAAAGTGTTTTGGCTTTATGCCTAAAGGAATAATGTACAATATTTATATTTTTAAAGTGAAATCGCCATATAGACGATTGTTCTTCTGGTGTGGAAGAATACTGCCCTCAGGTTTTTTATTCGGTGGTGTTGAGGTGTCCTCACCACGAGCGTCTGATACGAGACCGCGTTTACACAATCAAAGTCAATATTTGGAAGCACAACGACGTGTAACTGCAATACTAAGGACAGTTTTACGTCGACTGCGTGTGACACGTCATTTTGCTCAGATTTCCGAACGCACGGATCTGACGAGCGTTGGAACTGCTATCCAGCCCTTCTTTGTCAACATGCCTCGTCACATTTAACACCGGTTCTGCGTTCGAATCCGATTAGAGTAGGTATGATTTTTTCAAACAAAACCTGCATATTATGGTATTTTGTTTTTTAATTTTAAATTAGTAACACTTTTTGAATGAGGAAAAGGATTTAATTCCTAGATATTGGATGGCAATCACGTTTACAGATTTTATTTATCTTTCAAAATATATTGCTCCGAAGTGCAAAATATATTGCTCCGAAGTGCAAAAATATATTTTAGATAATTTTGGCTCCACATCTCTCTAGACAAGACAATTCTCTTTCATTAGAAACAAGATTGACGCTATTCCGTTGGAAAATAACTGAGAAAAGTGGAAATAAGATCGTAACTGAAATACGTTGTAGACGCTAACGCCATCTAGTAGTCAGAATTGCGATAACCAAAGGGGTTGCACTCCCTCTTAAGTGTATTTTGTGACTTGTAGCTTATGCTATAAAATTTATTTTTTGCTTGACAACGGGATGATAAATCCCGAAACGTCGCATTTTATTGTATACATGTGCACTTGCTGGCTTTTTAAAACGTTAGCTCTGTACATACACTACAATTACAAATAAAGTTAAACGGTGAGTTTGTTTTACAGCAATTTGCCTGTTACTTGGCGGCAAAGGTGAGTGGAAAACTTAGCATCGATTACGTCACTAATGACACTCAAAGTACAGTGAAACTTTGGTGCAACGCAGAATATGGAGTTGTCGAACCCGATATGTCCAACGAAAAATTGTCGGACCAAGATTTTATGATTTTGGTGTCGGAATAACTTTTTAAAAACAACATGGAAATAAAAAAAACTACGACTTTTTTGTCCCCAAGAAAGAATCCAAAAATCATTCATTTCCGCCTTCGAACATCATAATTGGTATGTCTGATTATAGGTCCGGCAAATTGCTGTAAAACAAACTCACCGTTTAACTTTATTTGTAATTGTAGTGTATGTATACAGAGCAGCAAAGTACAGACTACAACTTCAGTTAAGGGTTCAGTGAGCAGCAGCTCTCACGGGAAGCTGCATGCCTATTTAATAGCTTGGTTATGTAAGGCATCATGGGAATACATAGTCATCTTACAGGTGATTGGTTAGGCTAAGCAATGCTGGTCTAGTTAGCTGGCACTACAGCAGACACTACAGTAATGAAGGATGGCTATACTATGACAGATTATTCTTTTATATCAGAACTATACGTCAAGCTAAATATAAAGCTTTGGAGTCTATTTTTGCTGAAATTGAGAAAAAAGTAGGAAGAAATGTAGCATTTTTTCACGATTCGCAAAACGATCTGATTCGTCCTGAAGAACTGGATCCCAAATTTCGTAACGTCATTATTTTTGACGATTGTCTGTTAGAAAAACAGAAGACCATCGAACGTTATTTCGCTCAGGGATGTCATACTAATGCTGATGTTTTTTATTGCAGTCAATCTTATTCAAGACTTACCAAACAAGTAGTCAAAGAAAATGCAAATTTATTAATCTTCTTTCCCATACACGAATTAATAATCTGAAACACATGTACGGAAATGACGTTGGTCAGAAAAAATAAGAGTTTTTTCGGCTTAAAACATTGTGTAAAATATGCTGGAAAAATTCCCACCTTTTTTTAATGGTCGACTAAACGTTAGACGGTGGACGATACAAACGTTCATTTTCAAGTATTAACAAAAAAAAATGGAAACGAAACGCGAAATAGCCAAACTCAAAAAAAAGTTTAACAAACACAATTTTCGAATCAATGTTTGGGCAAGAGAGTCCACGAATAGTCTTTGAAAGAATTTTTTAAACCCAGTTGTGAGCAATTTAAAACCAGTTGTAAAGCCACGTGCCGTAAAGTGTATAGTAAACTATACCATTAAAAGGTTACAAGGCCGATAATATTGATGAAGAAGATTACGAAGAATCGGGTTTATCTTGGTCTCTTTTGCGAGCCGTTACTCCTCAAAAAGAAGAAAAATTACACGTAATAACTTCCCACTGTTGTAAGCAAAGAGAAAATGCAACACTGGCTCCAGCTCCAATATAGCGCACCAATTCCGCAGAAAAAACCTCAAACCGAACACGCGACAACTAGCTCCGGTCCAACACTCACTCTCACATATTCGAAGATTCAAAACAGATGCATGTCAACGCCTCCTGAAATTCCAGACTATGCTACCCTTAGGTCCTTAGATAGTTTGTTACCCGATCAAGTGATTGGACAGATTGCAAAATATTTCTTGCTCAAGTTTTCGAAAATCCGAAGGAGACAGATTCCATGTTTGGATTACAATACGATATGAAAACTGCCTGCAAAGATTGTTGACAACAACACCGTGGTTGGTGGAGAACAGTACATGGAACGTAGGGGGCTTTGGAGTTTATTGATATTTAAAGGGGAAAGAATCATCTCATTCACCCGAAGTTAAAGCATCATACGCTGTGCTTAAAAAAAAACACTTATACCATATGTCAAAACAACGACCCGCCCAGCAAAAAACCTAAATCTAATCGTAGTGGCAAATACATATCAATAATCACGGCAATTTGGGAGGACCAAAGAAAAAAGGTGCTGGAATGGTTTAAAAAAAACCTGGGTATTCTACGACTGGGTATTCGATTACAAATACTAGGACGATCCCAATGATTTGGTTAAGAGATTAAGGCCTTTGTACAGATCTGCCTTAGCCGGACACGATGGTCGCAGGAAGGAGATGATTGAAACTTATCAGAACTAGAGAAAAAACAAATCATCATTAGTTGGGGAAAAACGTGGCTTATCAGGACATAAGTTTGACGTGAACTTGTAGCAAAAGCAACACTAGCATACACGTTTAAGGGATTTTAGTTTGTCTTGTTGGTATTTGTGGGTTCTGTTTTAATTCTATTACGTGTGAGTGATTAAGTGTTCATTTTATGTGTGTATTTTTATTGTTTCAATTTCATAAGTGTTTTGTTGAGGTTTTAGTTGTTTCATGCGCATGTAAATGTTTATATTCTGGCGTGTGCATTTTATTTGTGTGAAATATCCAATTAGTGGCGTGTACAGACTAGAGTGGGCCCCTTGCACAGTACTACATGCGGGCCCTTCCGCGGGGGGGACATTGACTACAGTGCAGGCCAGAGGCGGGGGGGTCTGGGGGCATGTCCCCAGAAGTTGATTTTTTTTCTGAAAATCCATGTTAAAATTAGGCAAAATGCTTAACTTTGGACCTAATATATTCAGCAATGGTTTGAAGTTCACTCACTGGTGGGAAACTTTGTATTGCATCACTGGAGTAGTGAGTACAAGTGCAAGCAGAAGTGTTTTGAGGAAGGTAAGTAGAAAGGTCTGTGAACATTTTTTGGCTATTTTGAATGTATTACGAGTCACATATTTTCAGTGGTCGAAAAATTGGTCAACCTGGGTGTCGGACTGTAGTTGCGGGGGGGGGGGGCTTTTTTAACAAACTAACAGGTGGGCACAAGTGTGTGGCTCTTAACACATTCAAAACATCAAATAAAAATATCATGACTATAGAACCTTCTTTCCCAAAATCACACCAGTAAATCAGTATTAAGAGGCTTCAAGTTCACAAACACAAATGTTTACTGAGGAATTTGACAGACAATTATTTTGGGCAGCTTTCAAACTGTCATCTTGCCCAAGAAAGGAAACAAAATTCGCTTTCTTGGTTTTTTTACTCGTAAGTCACTATCGGACTCCCAGGTCGAGGTGCTGTCTGGCAGACATGTTGAAATTTAACATTTTCTAGTTTGCTTGTAATTGATAGGTGAGTCGGGGCCCCCAACGCAGGTGGGCTCCTGGCACCTGCCATTCTGACTGTATAGTGTACTCTGTACATGCCACTGTATCCAATTCCAATCGTTCTGTCTATTTAATTAGTTATGTGTATGTATGCGTGTCCATGGAGGATGGTATGTACACAACCTTGTTCCCTGGAATCAGAGTTCAAATTGGAACTCTACGTGGAATTGGAGCTCATTGCTGTGAAGGTACACAAATAAAAAAAATTAAAAAAACAGATTAGAGTTCTCTCGAACAAAACGAACTATGTTTCGTTCGTGTGAACTCTAATCGGTTTTTTATTTATGTGTATTCACAGCAGTGAGTTCCGTGGGGATACGAGCTAAAATGATTTTTTTTTTCTAAACGGTAAGGCCGTTTCTTATTCAGTTAATTTGTTGTTTATTTTTTCGCATCCTAATGCCATTGTTACACTCTGGTTTATCATGCGTATGTTAATTATTAGCCCAATTTTTTTTTTTTTAAAGGAGCATTAAAAATTGAGTGAAAACAGGTCACGGTTTACACGAAACTGCCCATCCTGATCGTGTCTAAACCCCAACCAGTTAACACTCGAGGCCGTGAATCGTTTTTATACACTGCTGTGAAAGTGATAGTCAAAATTAAGATTCGGTTGAGCGAACGGCAAATTAAATTGGATCATTTTTACTTTCGTGACATGATGATGAACAGTACATGAGTTCGGGACAGCCGTAGACAAATTGTGAACAAACATTGACAACTTTGGAAAATTACATAGCGCATGTTAACTTTCGGACATGCCTAATTTCAGGAACTTAATCGGTCGTGGCGACGAATAAATTTGTGTTTCGGCATAATTCACTTAAATTTTAAAGTGGGAAAAAGAAATAAAAAAAAAAAGTCACTTACAATGTCAGGCCTGCATCAACGTTAATTTTGTCCTTACGATTGTCCTAAATTCAAATCCATACCCATAAATTCTACATAGTCCACGATGGCGGCAGTCCCGTCAGCAGACATCAATACATAAAAAAATAAACTGAACAAAAAACGGCTTCGCCGTTTAGAAAAAAAAACATTAGCGCTCGTATCCCCATACTCACAGCTGTGAAGATACGGATTAGAGTTCATTCCAACTCCAATACCAGGGAACAAGGACTGTTTTTGATCAATGGGTGTCAGAAAGAAAGCCCAGTTTATGTTTGAAAAGTTTAATGGTTCGGTGTTTGGGCGCGCACGCATAATTTGTGTATTATACAGACTTTTTTATATTTGTCTGTGTTTGTAGTTTCATACATTAAGTCTGTTTCGTGTGAGTGGGTATATGTGTATTTTGAGTGCATTTATAATTTGTGAAACAAGCAGACTCCTAGTTAAGGCAGTTTTTTTTTACCCGTGTTTGTGTTTGAAGGTCTTTTGAGGTGGTTATTTCTAGTTCGTTTGAGTAATTACATGTTTATTTTGTGTATGCATTTTTATCGTTCAATTTTGTAGAGTTTTGCTGTTTATGGCGTCTATTTTGTGTGTGATTGTGGGTTTACGTTTTGCGAATTGGAGTTCAAATTATTAGTTCGTTGCGTTCGAATGAACTCTAATCCGTTTTTATTCGCGTACCTTTACGGCTGTGAGTATGGGGATACGAGCTCTAATGTTTTTTTTTTCTAAACGGCGAAGCCGTTTTTTTGCTCAGTTAATTTGTTGGCTTTTTTCGTTTCCATTTTATTGTAATTGCTACGGTTTGGTCTATCATGTGTCTACTGTCCACCGATTTTTGTTTTCGAAAAAACGGAACACTTAGAAATGCATATTTATGTTCAGGTTCAGCAGAAGGTTTGTCCCATGATTATTATTTGATGGCAACACATTAGCGTGTTTCTAGATTTAGCATGCGTCCATGCGTCATCTCGATGGGTAGTTGATTCTGGATTGTTGCAGTATCATAGCAAACAATCGCGGAAACAATTAAACTGGCTTCCCGAAGCCCGCATTGAAAAAGTAAATAAGTTACTCAGTCATGTCGGCCGCCCAAATTAAAGACTTCGCACCCTACGGTTTAAAACTTGAAGATTTAAGGGAAAATCAAGACCATTTAATTTTGGTTACCCTCAACTAGCTAGCTAACTCAAAACTTTCCCGGCACCCAACCATAATTGCTGCATCTTGTTCGAGTGAGCTATGCATACGATAACCAACGGCGTCGACAATCAACGAGTGGCGCAGCCACGATTTATTGTTGCCAGAACTCCCGAGACGCCGTTGGTTATCCTGCTTATACCAACCGCATATTGTTCGAGTCGTGGCGGTAACAAACAACAAATCGTGCTGACGTTCTTTAATTCAGAAGCTTAACAAGGCGACTGTGCGTGCAACAATGTTTACCCAAAGACAGCATTGTTATTGCTCGTTTGGTGAAGGGTTCTTTGCTCGTGTTTATCGATTGTAACTCGATTCCGAATTGCGCCATCACCGTTCATATCAAAGAAGAATGATAAATGGTAGGACAAGAAGCACTAATACGCCAGTTTTCTACTTCCGGCTCACGCCAAAGATTAAATGCAGGAGACGGCCATCTTGGGAGTAGCCGTCAGCCATCTTGCAGGAAGTAGGCGGGGATACTGGAGGATGACGTCATATTATGATATTCACTCCAACTGCAATAAGCCGCCTTCGAAAATCCACCAGGCGCGAACTCAACCAAACTCATCCATCTGGAGACAATTTGGTACCTTTAACAAACAGAAATCCCATGAGTAAACTCCCCTCTGCCTCCAGACTGGACGAGTTTGGTTGAGTTCGCGCCTGGTGGATTTTCGAAGGCGCTAATAAATGCAGCTAAAGAAGGAAGGATATCTGGTAGGACCAGGAGTGTAATAAACCCTACGGACGTGGTATATATCATTAGCCCCTTGTACGACTTATAAAGGCCTACTATCACGCTAGACGCATAGCAACTAAACATGTATGGTGATAAGCCTGGCCTCCCCCCCCCACCCTATCGAACTCTTCCACTGGCGTAAATAACTGGTGGTGGGGGAAGCGAGCGAGGGGGGAGGGGGTGCAAATCTTTGGAAAATCTATCTATTCGCTATTATCTGCGAAACATTTTTTTATTAAGCCATACATTACGTAAAGCAAGAAAAATAATCGTACTGTCCGGATAAAGTGGTCACACGTTTTCTAGCAAGCAGTGGTGTAAACTTTGCCTCTACTAAGAGAAAATATTTATGTACGCTACTCAACATTTCTAGTTTCAAAGCACGAGGAGGGGGAGGGGGCGGGGTGCATGTACAACTGAAAGTGAAAAGAAATGAGGAATGGAAAACGAATGAATGGTCGTGGGGGGGGGGAGAAGAAGAGCGATTTTTTTTATCGTAGCCATGGAAAAATGCGGAGGGATGCGTTGATGGCATAGATATTTTTGGGTTAGAGGCAAAACATTCGGACACGAAGGAGGGGGGGGGGGGAGGGGCGGCAGCAGCAGCTATGAAATTTGTAACCAAACGGGTAGAAATGCAAAGAAAAAAAATGGCTGGCTTTAAAAATCGGGCTATCAGAGTTATTTGCTGCAAAACGTGAAACGGGAAAATGTAATCAGTCGTCTCCCTCGGTAACGGGAGGGGGGGGGGGATGAAAATCGTTTAATTCCAGGAAAACAATTATGTTAGTAAACCAGTGTTAATGTTTTACACGATTTAAAAAAACGTTGGCTTCGCAATGCTTGCACTTATGCAAAAACACAAACAGGTGAGTAGTTATGATATGATTACGAATTAAAACTTTATTCGGAAAACATAATAAAGAATATATTGCAATGCAGTTATCAAATCATCACTGAAAAAAACGAAGCATTTTTTAGGCTACAACAATGAGCAGTTTGGAACCCAAAATTCCGATTGTTTCTTTTTATGTTTGTGTATAACACAACTGCTACAGCTTGAACTGAATTGTCAAAAATAATAAACAACAACCAAAGGCATCGAACGATGTTGGCGTACATGTTGAGACAACGCTTCACGGTTATATAAATATCTACTGCGCTAGAACCCGCGAGCAGCTGTCTGGTTTAGCCTTATGTCCCCCGGTTCATTTTCACTCCTATTGTCGATTGGATTTCGGTAGCTTAATACACTGAAATACAATTTTTACGTTCGGAGCGGTCCGGTTTACGTTTCATAATGAGTATTCAGTAATTTCTTAGTCCAGAGTTGCGTCGATTCATCGGATCGAGAACCGCGGCCATGTTGGATCCACAGATCACAGAACTTCGTGACGTCAGTTGTTTGTGTGCAAGTCCACTAGTCACGTGCTTCCTTGCAGCTCTTTGATTGGTTGTTCGGGCTATTTTGGCGGGAGTGGTGAATATGTCGTCACACCACGATCCTAATACTACCGGAAGTCCGTAATGAACTATCTTCTCTAGTCGCTTCATCTTTGGTTCATATCGCGGAAACTCAACGACGAACAGCCCCTTCAGACAACTTCTTTTAACATTTTTTGAAGAGAAGTTGTTTGAAGGGGCTATTCGGCGTTCAGTTTCCGTGGTATGAACGGTGATGGGGTAGTTCGGAATCGAGTACCAATCAAGAAATAAAAGTAGAGAACCTTTGTTGGCTAACTGGGTTATGCGGCGTTGTGCGATGACGGATGCTTTTGAACGGAGAAGCGGTAAGACAATAAACGTGTAATTACAGGAAGGAGAGTCAAACGGACTCCGTCAGTGATTGCCCATTTATAAATTGATTGCGTGTACACGTGTTCGATAAATAAACACGTATTTGAATGACGGTTGTGTCAACATGGCTAGCAATAAGCTTTTTTGTGAAGCAACCTTCATCGGGTAGGGTGAGAGCTATCCACGAACTAATCTGTTTTGGTTTTCAAGTAGAACTGGTTAATATTTACAAGTAGAATTGGTGTTGAATGGTTGTATAGTGTTGCGTTCCCGTTAAGTATTTTATGATTTTGTTGTATTAAGCTAACGTAATTCAAACCAGTGTCGGATTGGGAAGGGTCGGGTGGCCCAAGGAATATGTACTGCAGGGGCCTCGGGGCCCCTCTCACGGGGGGGGGGGGGAGACTGCCTGTGAAGGTCTGGGGAGCACTGTACGCTTTCCCAGCAGCCCTCGCAAACTACCTTAAATTTAAGAAATCTGTTACTTTGAAACGTTTTCATGCTACTTAGAAATGCAATTTTTATACAAATTCATGTCAACCAATTTTTTATTTTTTTTGCATTACGGCCTCCTGTAGTGGGGGCCTCCCCG
Organism: Lithobius niger; assembly: GCA_023313725.1. NCBI lineage: Eukaryota > Metazoa > Arthropoda > Chilopoda > Lithobiomorpha > Lithobiidae > Lithobius > Lithobius niger. The sequence goes on along the minus strand of JAHWFP010224383.1, from coordinate 4,439 downwards.
GGAATTCCCGGGTTACCGGGCGGCCCAATCGGACACTTTCAAATGCAAATAAGTTAACGTAAAATTAACAAATAAACACTGTAATTGAAAGCTTTATATTTAATAAATAAATTAAAATTAATCAAAATATGACAGACGGTTGTGCCAGTACAGCTAGCGTTAGTCTTCTCTGGGAGGCAACCTTCAATGGGTACGGTGAGAGCTATCCACCAACTAATTTTTTTTAGTTTTAGCATACTTTACTAGCTGATCGTTACCATTTGGTTAGAGTCGTGGCTGCGTTGCTGGTTATGATTGATGGGGTATTTTATGATTTACGGTGTATTATATACGGCGATAGCCGTGGGGCGAGGGATAATCGTATAACTGGAAAATCGAAGAATTGGAAGAACTTATAACGGAAAACAGTAAAACGGAATATCATCTAACAGGAAATTCGTATAATGGAAAAGCGTCTAACTAGAAATTCGTATAATGGAAAGTCGTCTAATATGCCTGCTTCGCTCGCGCTGCCGCGCTCACTGCGGCTATACATATAACATCAGAAACCGCAGTTAGACGTTAATCCAGTTAGACGTTTATCCATTATACAATTATCCATTATACGATATTCCGTTTAGATGCTTTTCCAGATTTTTTATTTAGGCAGATTTTAGACAATTATCTCATTAGACGATTTTCCAGGTAGACGTTCGTCCGACGCCCCTATACAGGGTTAGGCAAAAGTCTGGTCACACGCAAATAACTGCCGTTATAATGGTCCTATGTTATTTCTGATGACATATTTGTAATGTAAGTCAGATATGGCGAAGCCAAAGAAGACATTTTAATGACCTTGAAAGCAGCCTTCAAGGTCATCCACATTTTATTTTCCAAACGGCACAAGATACAGAACAAAAGTGAATTACAAAGTTGTACGTGAGCATTAAACATGACAAATTACGAAAACACATTGAAAATCGGAGTATAATTAAGTAGTTACGAGGATAACAAAATAGCAACAATGTGTTCCCTGAACGTTTAACTGCCATGCAGTGAAGCTAAGGGCTGTATCTTCAAGCAAGTGCTCGTATGTGATCGGAGTCTCTCCTGCGTCAATCAATGCAAGTCAATGAATGCAATTCAGGATGCAATAACAGAAAACAACGTATGATACCGTTCAGGCCTAAAGTATTGAGCCGTCTTTCACAACACAGAAAGTCACGTTCGGTGTGTGATTATTTTCCGATTTTACATTTATTATTTTTCTTTCCGGCGTTGATGCCACTTTGAGTGACATCCAGCGCGGTTGCAACAATTGCCCAACAATGCAAAACGCATTGTTGTTACGAGCCCACACTTCATTTCCAAAGGGGATAAACCCTGGGTATTCACATTTCTGAAAGCCCGCCTTTTTAATAGCTTCAAAAATCATTATGGCATTACAGATTAATTCCATTAAAGAATAAATTACAGTTTTATACTGAACAAGAATAATTTGCGTCATTGGTCATTGGTAGAGGCGGATTTAGATTTTGCCTCTCCCCCTGACCCTCCCCCCTCCCAAAAAAAAAAACAATGCTTATATCGGCCTTTTTTTCAGAAAAAAAACGTTTCAGGAAAAATGCAGGATAGCCCTACGATTAGGATACTCTGAAAATAAGGTGGGGCGGTAAGCATAATAAGGGAGACTATATAGTTTTTAAGGGCCGGCATCTGTATTCCTAAAGAAACATTTTTTTTATGGGGAGGAATCGAAGAATTACACCCTACTTTACGACCCCTTACTACTAGAAAACGTACGACTACTTTATTAATTATTAATAAAGTGGAATTATTTTTCTTGTTTTGTGAAGTGTATCCCACCATAAAGAAAAAAAAACATTTGGAGAAAACAGCGAATAAATAAACGTTTTTTCAAAGATTTATCGCCTTCTTCTTTGGGGACACTTTCATTCATGTCTCTTACATTCCCCCCCCCCCCCCCCCCTCCCCAGTTATTTACGGCATGTCTTCCAGTCGGTAACATGTACTTTCGAATACTACGTAAAAAACCAACCCCCCACCCCAAAAAACAAGTCTATTTACGCACATACGAACACCCACACCTTTAAACCATGCACCCCGCTCCCTATTTTCCCACCCGCCCACCTTATTTTCGGCTTATTCTGAACGTAGGCCTATCCTGCTTTTTTCCTGAAACGTTTTACTTGAAAAAAAAGCCGACGGAAAGCATTTTTTTGGGGGGCGGAGGTGGAGGTCGGGGGGGGGGGAGATCTGCATAGTACTAAGTGACAGAAATATAAATCCTATGTTAATTATGTTCACTATGTATCCTATGTATCCTATGTTCACTTGCCAGTGAGCAAGTGACGCAAAATCATCTTGTCAATTGCTTCCTCTTTACCATAAACTTTTAATTTATCCTTTAATGGAAATAATGATTTACGAAGCTGTTAAAAAAGTGTGGGCATTCGATTGTCAAGGGTTAGGGTTGTTCAGCCTTTGGATGAAAGTTACGGCATTCGTAACGACAATGCGTCTTTTCATTGCTGGCCGATTGTTGCGACCGGGCTGGAAATCACCCAAAAGGGCATTAGGCTTCGGCCAAAAAATAAATTTAAAAAATGTAAATTCAGAAAGTAATCACATACCGAACGTGACTTTCTGTGTTGTGAATGATGACCCATTAGTATAGGCCTAATCCGTATCCGTTTTCGTTTAATGGAATCTGAAATTTAACTGTGCTCAGTGATGCGGGAAAGACTCGGAACTCGTTCCTTCTCTTGTAGAGGTAGCCCCTTAGCTTCACTGCATGGCAGTTAAAACGTTCAGGGAAGACTTTGTTGCTATTTTGTTTTTCTCGTAACTACTGTCATTATGCTCCGATTTTCAATCTGTTTTCGTAGTTTGTCATATTTAATGCTCACGTACAACTTTGTAATTCACTTTTGTGCTGTATCTTGTGCCGTTTGGAAGATAAAATGTGGATGACCTTGAAGGCTGCTTTCAAGGTCATTAAAAATGTATTCATTGGCTTCACTGTATCTGACTTACAATACAAATATGTCTTCAGAATTAACATAGGACCACTATAACGGCAGTTATTTGCGTGTGACCAGACTTTTGCCTCGCCCTGTATATGATTGAAGTCCTCTCTGCAGCAAAACTAAAACTATTAATTTCTCCGCTTCTATTCAATATATTTCGACCAAACTTAGCCAGATAGTAGATAGCAACTTTTCCCAATTTTACACCAACTTTTATGCAATTCCGTGCAAGAGTAAACGTAGGGAGCCACACGTAAATTTGAAAACTGTTCACTTGTTGTTTTTGTTGTTGTTCTTGTGTGACACGGTTTCAGAAAAAAACTACTGCACCTACCTAAAATCTGAACCATGATCTGAGTCAGAAATTTCCCTGGGCTTCAACCTTACAGAGACTACTTTTTCGATTGGTTGATCCACTCTGGAGTTACGGGACCCTAAACGATCATTTTGATTGTTTTACATTGTTTTAACCATTGTATTTAGGGAACAATGTCACTCAGCAAACTCCAGATTCGTTCTTCGTGCACGTGTTGTCTTTGCTAAAAAGTTGATTGTTGATAGTAGCGTGCAGTAGCAGTGTTAATGTGAGATGTGTGAGTGGTGTTACTGTTGCAGGAAAAGCCAGAGAATCAGTGCAAGATTGTGAGGTCTGGTGTAAGTTCAAGTGTGCGGTGAGATGTGGGAGCGCAGTCCGTTAAATCTGTGCGAGATAATGGCGTCAAGTGCAGTGAGTGGTGTGTGCATCCACCGGAACTCTCCCTAAATGGGGGGAGAGAAGGTGGGTGAGGAGAATATGTTCACGGAAGCAGCCCGTGAGTCACTGGTGCGGCGGTGAAGTTGTGCAAGTTTATCCGTGTCCACCCGAACTCTCCCTTGATGGGGGAGAGAAGGTGGGGTGAGTTGTGCGTCAGCAGGCGGTTTGTGCAGTGTGTACACTGGTGATTTCGTGTGCAGTGCAAGAATATGTTGTGCAGAAATATGTTGTGATGTTGTGATGCAGTGCAGTGTGTTGGTAAGGTGTTTTTCTATAGAGTATGATAGGGCGTACAGCTGCGGGGCATGGCTCTAAATAAATGACCGTGAAAGAATCAGTGTTTCAGCTAAACGCATATATTTTTAAACCAAACAAGCTGTGTCTCGAAATTGGGAGCTAAAAACGATAGAATTGCGTATTTATTTCGCAGATGTAGGCTTTTAGAGCTGACTTGAATTGTTTCAAACTGCCCAGCAACAGTCGACTGCATGCATAAACCTTTGTTGCGCGACGCCATAGTCGTAAAAAAGGTACACGGATTACAAACAAAAACGTCAAGTGTGCCGTAAAAAAGGGGTTATATGTTTGAATTTTCACTTGTTAAAATGTACACGGATAAAAATTGATCATTTTTAATTGAAATAATCAAATGTACA
>JAHWFP010224382.1:2100-19971 GCA_023313725.1 Lithobius niger | reverse complement strand
CCCCCCCCGTTGTGGGGGCCCTGCTTGCAGTACTCAAGATACACCGCGCACACAATAGGTTTGATTGAAAGACATTCAGCGGGACCTGCCTAAGTCTTAGTGTTGGAAAAAGGACTGCTGCTTGCCTGGTAGAGTCCAATTCTTTAGGCGATGAAACAGATGAGTGAATATTGAACGAGGCCTACCCACCCCTTTGATTCCTTTGGATTCGAAAACCATGCTTCCTTCCAATAAACGAAAACCTCTATTTATCATCTCACTACAGCGATATAGAACACCAGTCGTAGCATCCGGGGACAGCAGTGAAGCCCAGTGTGCTGCATCTGGACGAAAAATGTCGCGTTACATCCTGAATTTCACTGCAGTTCCCGGATGCTACAACGGGTGTTTCTATATGGTTTCTCACTGCAGTTTCAAATTTCTTCATCTCACTACAATTTCATTTCTATTCCTAATTATTCGCAAGTGACAACCAAAGTACAACTACGACAAATAAAAATGCCTTCGTTTACTAAACCTTGCAGCAGTAATAACGACACAAACACAAAATAACTATTGCTGAGCCACAGCTTAAAGGTGCATTCGTCCCAGTTGACTTTTCTGTATGGCTCAATTTGTAACGGCTGTTACATGAATGGTGAGACGCAACACGAAGCCAACATTTCGCGGTGCACCTTGCCTTTACATGAGCTGCTGCGTGGCGTCCAATAGAGCAGCATCATGTGACGTCATATTAGCTACAAGAGAGATAGCTGCAAGGGGCACTAGACTAAAATGGAGGGTTAAACAACGGCACTTCTAGTCAAGCCAGTGCTTTGAGAGGGAATTTCATAGGCTTAAAAAAACGTTGTTTTCTCCAATCCCTTATGCTGCTAGGTTGTAATTGGAAAATAAAGATTCCACTTGCTTAAAACTGTCAGCAACTGCCAACAAATCGACAAAAATCGCGCATTATAGGCCTAAGAAATCCACTCTTAACAGCATTGTTTTTAGAAAGACGCCCTTCTTTTCCCCCTCCAGTGACCCTTGCAGCTATCCCAGTTACTGGCTCCAGCATAGAGTTATATGCAATAATACAACGTTGTGTCACTGCCCTATTGCCGCCAAACACGGGAATTGGCCGAACGCTAACAGCTACCCAGCGAGCGAGTCCAGGTGTTCAAACCATTTAAATCCGGTCTTGGTAGGCGGCTCGTTGCATGACGTAAATCCTTGGCAAGAGCCTATTGTTGGGTATATATAAAAGCTGCAAGTTTGGGGCTTTGAAGCCATTTGGGGTGTTTGGAGTTACAACTCGACAGTTGGGACACTGGAACTGATTATGCAGATGACTAATATGTAATGCTATGTGCATAGTCCCCTAGCTACGCAATAAAGAGTGAGTTAGAATTGGGCTTGCTCGAAACTAATTGTCCACTCCCTCAGCACCTCGCAAATTTTGCCACATCATTTCAGACGCGCGTACATGTTGCAAACGCATTCATTTTCCTGTTTTCCCCCTCACGAGAAACGGCTACATTTACTCTAACCTCTGTAAATATTGCAAAAGCTATTTCCCGCAGGATGCGCTAATATAGTGAGAAGGTATGTCCTTTTAAATTAAATAAATCAAGAACGTAAAACCTACGCAGTATTGAATTGACCTTTACGTATCAAATTCAACGCACGATTGTAAAACGATAAATAACTTGTCACCTATGAGTTGACAGCCACTAGAAATGCATGGGCAGGCAAAAGAAATTAGTGATAATTACAAACCAAACCAGTAAATAAAAAAAAAAAGTGGTCCTTAACTAACTATTTGTAAACCTCCTACTGAAAAAAAACTACCAAAAACTAAGACTGGTAAAAAAAAAAAGCCGCCAAGCAGAACGGTTCGGGTTTTCAATGCGGTGATCTCAACAGACCAAAACCTTTGCCAAGTTCCATTCTACCGACTAATATTTCGGACGTTAAACGAAAACTTGAACATTGCTATAGACAGTAGCTTTTCACAGCTGCACCACCGTGATCGTGAAAAAAATATTGGCAAAATTTGAAGGTAAGTTGGCAATATAGGGGCCAGCCTTCCTTTCCACTCCACCCCCCCCCCCCCCCCCCCCCCCCCCCAAAAAAGTAAATACTTAGTATGGCCCTGGGGATGCAGCGCCAGAACACAGGCATGAAAATTTCCAAAGTGAACGACGTATCTACGTGAAATGGACATAAATCCCCATTTCACTTATAAGTGACTGGGCGTATCATATTATTGTGAGTGATGAAATAAACTACTCCACAATTCACGGATTTGGTGCACCAGTTCACCTGCACGATCACCTGTTAAATGTCGGAGGCTACATCTGTTCACAACACTAATCTTCTGATTGATTTCAATTAATTATAAATTTAAAAAAAAAATCAATTTTAAAATTACCAAATAAAATAAATTAAATCCATGTGCACGTCATCAACAATACTTTTAACAGGAAACAATGACGTACTTCTACAATACAGTCTGGATACCACCATTAAACAATTTTCCACACTGTGTTGACAGCCAACTAACCAACCAACGGGTGATGTTTATTCCGAGCGATGTCTTATACACGATGTTTTCGACACGTAATAATTAATATTCAGTTCGTGGTGTTCGGTCCGGGCTAGCTTCTGGAAACTGTTTCTTCGTCAGAGCTAACTTATCCAAGAAGCTTCGTCGATAACAGTACCACGGCAACGGTACTTTCGGCATCGCTTTGTAGTTCGTAACGAGATTTTAGTTATGTGTCGTGGGAGCTGCATCCTTTGAACTCTTTTGAGGAACGACTTTGCAACACATTTTCGTAACTAGAAGTTAGTTGCTAGTCATGCTGCCATAGCGAGAGTGTCGTTTCCTTGGTAACAATGGTACCTGGATTTCTATCTGCGACACCGTTTGATAACTGTGTGCAGTCACCGTCACTAAGTGACAATAAGTTAATAGCCAAACCACAAAATGAAAGAATCTGACAGTATTCACACCAGAGCAAAACTTTAGTCCAAACAAACTGGTTATGAGTAAAAAAAAAACACGGAGAAATCATACAAATTATAGCGTTTATCACATCTTCTATCATTGCCAACACTTTCTGCCGCATCGCTAATATTCAACTCCAGTAAAATGAAGTAGTGCGCCCTGGATGGCACACAGACGCAATAGTAGGATAGGCGAAACACTAGTGTGCTTCTAGCTGACATTCACCTGCGTTCTTTCCTGGATTAAGTGCACCTTGCGTGTATCATTTATTCAAACTCCTGAACCGAAAATGTGAGTTTGGCTAGCGCTCATGCGTGGGCACGGCATTAGTTCAAGAAGATGCCACAGAAACACTGAATACGATAACAGTGGCGCTGTAGTACGCTGCGAACTTTACGAAGCTTTAATGACAAAACAAGTTTCCTAACTCTTAACACTAAGAAACAAACATCCATCCTGTCCGATGCTCCGTTTCGAAACATCCTTCCTGGCAATGAGCCATTTCGCGTGGCATTCTGACAAGGAGTGAAGACACACAAAAAAATAGTAGTAAACAATCGCAAAAAAAAAAGTAGCACATTTCATCGCCTGCAGTATCAAATACTGAGAAGCTGTTTTTATCCGTTCTAAACGCTACTGTTCAATACAGTTAGAAAATAACGATCAAATGTATGACTCTGGAACCGGGGAAATGAAATTCAATACTCCTGAAGGTTGTGGGAGAGGGGGTTGGGGTGGAGCTGGGGAGCGAACTGTCAACTTTTACGCGCGTTTCAGTTTGGTCAATCAGGCTCCGCTATAAGACTGCAAGTAATCAAACAATACGTTCCTACATTAAAGGTGCTTATGCGTTAAAGTGGGATTGCCATCAAATGACAAGCTTCAGCATCTAGTTCTGTCTAGCCATTACACTTTCAACAGGCGAAGAAACACACAGATAAATTTATTTTTACACAGCAAATAAGCCACGTGCCTCCTTTAATTATTGAGTGTAAAGTTGGTGCGGCCACGTGTACCAGAAGCAAGCGGTAAATTAAAGTGGCACTATCGCCGATTGGCCGTGTCAGTCAGGCTCAGCGCTAGGTACTCGACCTTTGATTTTAAGGTCGTGGGTTCGATTCCCCGCTCAGGCAGTCTGACATATAAGTCCAAAAGGCAACGTAAATAGGTTTGCATCCGTATTTATTTAACCAATCTCGATCCCATTGGCTTTCCGTCCCGTTTAAATCACCGGTTGAAAGTAGGCATAATCTGCCAACTTCTAGAGCTATCTAGTATTGTCTAGCACTTGCCTGGACCAAGCGAAGGAATGCACAACGCCATTTCTTTTAACGAAACAAACAAGCCACGACATCGTTAATTATTGAGTAAAAATTTGGTTCATCTTCGTGCACCTGGGCGCAAGCTATAAAGATTAACAATATCATTGCCGTTAGATGGCGCCACGGTATTATCGTCCGCTTTTCAATCGATGAAAGTGCCACTTTAAGCCTAACGACATCACGGGCGCTTTTTTCTACATCCACCGTTTTGAAACGCATATTTGAACAGTGATGTCGTTAACCATGACTGCTTGTTCTCAGGAACACGTGGACAAACCAACTTTGCATTCAATAATTAAAGTCGCACTATCACCGATTGAAAGCAGACGAAATCTGACAACATCTAACGCTATGTAGTACTACCTAGCTCTCGCTTGCACCAAGCGAAGGAATGCACAACGGCATTTCTTTTAACGAAACAAACAAGCCAGGACATCCTTAATTATTGAGTAAAAATTTGGTTCGCCCCCGTGCACCTTGGAGCAAGCTATAAAGGTTAACAATATCACTGCCGCTAGATGGCGCCATGGTATTTTCGTTCGCGTTTCAATCTGTGATAGTGTCACTTTAAGGAGGCACGTTGCTAGTTTATTAAAAGAAATTTCTTTGCGCATTCCTTCGCTTGCTGAAATCAAGTGCTACATAGAGCTAAATAATGGTAGACGACGCTCGATGCTTCAAACTGTCATTCGGTAAACAAGCATCTTTAAGCTTCAAGGACCTTTCATGCGTACAATGTATTTGCGTTAATTCTTCTAAAGGTCGTCATATATTCGAACATGATGCCATCTTGCTTTCAGCTTATGTATCAGGTATAAATGGAGTAAACGGATTTTCATCTAGTATTATTGTGGTACCAAAGGACGCCATTTTTTAAAGGCACATTCCGCCTGCCTTATAACAGCCACGCTTAGTCTTTTAGATTTTTGATCTCCTAGTAATTATTAGCAAACGATTAAAATTAGTACATGCGCAAACACAGATGAAACTTCAAGGTTATTGTAGGCGCGCATAGGATCATATACGTGTAGGATACAGTAAATATAGTTCCCAATATTCGAACAGAAAATCTCCTAGACGCTACATTTCAAAACGGATTTTTTAACAAGGGAAAAACTAACGGTAAGTACATAGACCTTTGGGACCGTACTTGATGTGGAGGTTCGAGAAAAATGGAGCTTGGAGGATTGTCCCTTTAAGCGGTTGTTTGAGTGGATGTTGTCTTCACTGCGTAACACGCTGGGCTGCTAAGTCTTGGACGAATGCTTGGTTCAAAGCTATATTCAATCGAAATTAGTGTGACTTGCAAACGTTATTTTGTTAGAGATTCGGCTGATTAAACCTACATTTGAGTTGAGAGCTTAAAATTTTGACTCTTTAAAGTAATCGTTACTAATGTAATGATTCCTTTTGAATACGTCATAGTTTTGCTGCATTCAGAAAGCTGTCTAAATGTTGCAAACCCGCCGAGGTTCAGCCAATCGAAGTAGTGATATCAGAAAGAAGGCTGCAACCAAGTTGCTACATGGTATACCAACTCTAACCGAAAAGTGTTCCTCTTAGCAACCCCCGCCAACGAACAACCGTTTAGTCTTTGATCTAATAGCCGGTGGCGGTTGTTCGTTGGCGGGGGTGATACCAATACTTGCTAAGAGGAACACTTTTCGGTTAGGGTTGGTACACCATGTAACAACTTGGTGGCAGCCATTTTTGTTCTGATATCACTACTTTGATTGGCTGAAACTTGGCAGGTCTTTCACCCTTGTAGGTTTTGTTTCAGACAGAAATATCAAGAAAGCGAGTTTCTCATAGTAGTGAGATAACCTATACCACGAGCCACGGCTGTTTGCCATGATGTCATCACGAGTTGGCCACTGACGAACAAGTAGAGCGGCTCTTTGGCCGTCTGATTGGACTTGCCCAGTCACATGATACGCGCGTCACAGCAAACAGCCGTAGCGCGTGGCTTACAGTAGTTGAAAGTGACGTTAGATTCAAAACTTTCATTTTTCTAGCAATTACTGTAAAACAAGCTGCTAAGAAATACGTCGGTAATGTAGTCACCTATACTAGTCAACTACTATGTCGGTAATGTAGCACAGGCGCTGAATCAGTATAGCTCATAAATATGGAAAAACTGTTCGAAAAGTAGTACGGTAATATTTAAGGCAACATCCCGCCTGTCTTGTAACAGCCACACGCCGATCGCATCCGCCATGTTACCATCACCTAGGTCAACTGAGATAGTAGCTGCGTTCCTCGTAGCGAAGAACCCAGGTACGGTCTCAGTTGGCATTGCGCCTAATAGACGAACCAGCATGAACGCATTAATTGTGTCGTCACAACGCGGTATTATTTCCGTATTTTAAAATCGCACTTTGTAATTTTTTCGGTTAGTATCTTTTTTCTTCGGCGATCTATTGGCATAAATAATTATAATTTTTACTGCATTAACCGTTTAGACTTTTAATCTTATGGTAATTATTAGCAAATTAGTACGTGCACACACAGAGATGAAACGTCATGGTCATCGTAAGCGCCCAAAGGATCATATGCGTACGTCCCGGAGCAAATAAAGTTCTCCAATATTCAACAGAAAATCTCCTAGACGCCACATTTTAAAACGGATTTTTAGCTAGGGATTGACTAACGCTAAGTAAATAAAACTTTGGGGCCGACCTTGACGTGGAGGATCGAGAAAAATGGCGCTGGGAGGAACGTCCTTTTAAAGAATGTTAATCATTGAAAGTGGTTTTTGGCGCCTAGCTTATTAGGAACTCTGTTCAACTGGTAGTATCACCTAGTGATACATTTTTTTTTTGTTCTTTTATGGCTTACTGAGCATTGGAAGGAAACGGTGAGGTGGTCTGTGTTATCATACGGTGTAAGCTTGGAGCTGCGTGACTAATCTTCTGAAATCAGTGAACGGAAACTGTTCCATTCAATTGGATCATGACACAGCATTAAAGAATTACGAACCGCATCTTCGTTTAAACAAAATGTCCTTGGCGTTCGATGCAGTGTCAATGCCACCGTGCAAAACCACGGCGCAGGCGCACCAGGGCGTTGGCGCAATGGGACCCAAATTAATATGACCAAAAAACCGTACAATAACGACTATATTTTAAACTTGGAATGAATTGAACGCGCTACGTTTTCCAACTGTGAGTCCGGCTCTTTTCAGTTTTCAGTGTAAAAACAAAAGTAAAAACCCAAATTGGGTTATCTGCCCCACTACGATGAGAGGGACAATTTAGCTGGAGCAATTCAAGCGATATCATTAATTTTGTATGGACAATCTGGGCCATACAACTACTGTAATAAGGTCAACCCACTTAATGTTATGCGGCAGAACATAGACCCTGCGCAACCTTTGCGAGGAACACAGAATATGTAGACTAAAGTACTGTCACGTCTCTGTTTCGTCTGAACCGCGCCAGTAACCTCAGTAACGTCAGTAACGTCGATGAAAACTGGCATCCAGAAATAGCTTTGCCGTCTAGCATTACATGGGTTAGGGTGGAGTGTAAAAAATAATTTGTTGGAATTCGTCATTGACAGTACGTGGAAAAGTTGCGCTTGGGCATTACTAGCCTATCACAAACAAAAAAATTCATCACTGTGTCGGCATGTCTTGAGGTCCTCTACAAGACATTATATGGCAGTGGGGAGAAGGACAAAAAGGGAAAAATGATGATATGACTGGTTTTAAACTTAACATTATATCATTTGAAATGCTCAGAGACTAAGAAAGGTAGCCGTAATTGCCAAAAAAAAAAAGAAAAAAGTAGTAGTTATGGGTCAAAATTGCCTAAAAGACAATTTTCGATGCTAAATTATTCCCACAGTTTTTAAGAAAAATACATTCTTTGTAATTACGGCATAGTACCGTAGTTTCTGAGTGAATCGAATGAGATAGTCTTAAAAATTAGATTTTAAAATGATCAACTCATCATATTTGTCTTTTTCAACATTCCGCCCATTGCCATACAATTTACATTTGAAGGCCATTGAGGCACCTCAAGAGTCGACAGGCTCCCAGAATGATCAAATTTGTAGGGATCGGCCGATACGACATTTTACCGATACGATACGATACCAACGAAGGGTAAAACTACCGATCCGACCGACCGATGCCGATGTCGATACCGATAATAATAATAATAAATCATGGCTAAAAGTTTGATTTCCATGCAAATGCAACTTCAGTTTCTGGTTTTACATGGGTTCCATTGTTGAGATTATCTAAAAAAATTTTTTACTCTTATTCCTACTTGTGGCTTCAGTACATTCATCTTCATCTTCTCAGTTAGATTATGAGTTAGTCGTTGTAAAACTTAGAAGCATCGGAACTGTCTCGTGTTACATTTTCCTTACAAACCGAGCAAATGGCTTTTGATTTCTCACTTTGTTACTGCTTTTGCCGTTTTTTGTGTCAGTTATTCTGGGAAAACAGTTGCGTTTCTTGGCATAACGAATATCTGTATCGGAAGCCTTACAGTTGTCCGATACCGATACGGCAAAAATACCGATAAATACAGATTATACCGTAACCGATATCAATGTCGGACTATCCCTTCAAATTTGTTGTGTGTAATAATCACTGCTTCAGCGTATTCATGAGCATACCTTTAGCACCACGCTTGCGTTGTCAAGGGTGTTGCTATGCATTTTAAGTTAAAAATCGGCCAATGCTTGCGTATATTTTTAACAGTCAAGTGACTTTGTTTTAAGCTTAGTGGGTACGCTCTGTGTGGAGTCTCCAGTTTTTAATTATGTTTACATACATAAACCGGAAAAGAATAAATGCAGATCCGCCATTTTAAGTCAATGAATTCAGCGGAAAAAATCGCCTCGGAGAGCCGACGAGTTCAATGCTTAAGCATTCACGTCACGCTGATGCATTAAGAAAGTAGTCGGGCATTGAGAAACATTTTGATGAGCTGCAGCGAGAGCATTGAACTGTTCAAGGTAGTTTAAGAAAGTGTTCAATGTAGGTTCCAGTCTTTGGTTGGCCCTGGCGATGGTTGGGGCTACAAACGCGTTTTGTCAATGCTTTGTGTGTGAAGAAGCACGGAGGCAAAGCAACACAGGAGTTAGTAGCCCTACTATCGCCAGGGCCCCGTGTCGAATTGAAAGAGGTTAGATGTGATATCCAGTCAACTTTCTCCTATATGATTGGACACTACCGTGTTTGACCTTTTTTTTTATGACATTTTGACTCGTGGATACGAAACCCATCCCCAGTAGAGGGTGTGGGGGAGCGCTGCAAGCGAAAGGCATTCCCGGGTTGGGGTGTTCAAGAGAAACTCTTGATATTATTTGGGGGGGGGGGGGGGGATTTTTCTTAGAGAAAAAGATTCATTTTGGGGTTGTTTTCAGTCTTTAAATGCAGGAAACCACTCCCTTTAGGGTCGATAAATTCAAATTTTTTCCGGCTTCAGGGGGCGCTGACCCCATGAAGTCCTCCCCCCCCCCCAACTAGAGTCCACAGCAATAAATAACACAATTTACATGTCAATCAACACTGCAAATTACAATTTGTTGGGGAGGGGAGGGGATGGGGGGGAGGGAAATTTCATAGCCTAGCGGGATGCGGGACAGAACCCCAGAAGCTGAACTGTTTTCGTACAAGTTAGTGCAGTTTGTGACTCCTGAACAGCATCGTTATTTATTTTTTAATGTTTCAATGCTTTTTTTTTGTATTACCGGTAGGTGACATTAAGATCAGTTTTTTTTTACAACACAGCAGCATGTAGCTTTTTCCAAGGAGGGGTACAAGGGAAAAATGTTGGGCTTCTCCTTCACAGGCACCCAATTTTTGGGCAAGTGGCTCCCAATCCCGACGAAACTATAGTGAATTCTCCTCCTTTTGCGCGTTCCCTGGCTCTTTATTTTTGGGCCCCTTATCTCCTGGGGGCCCAGGTGCCCTTTGCACCTACCACCCCTATGCGGCATGCACAGCAGTACGGTAACTAGGCTCTATTATTAAACTTGAACCTCAAATCCTTCACTGGTGGATAAATTTAAAAATTACTTGTGAACACGTTTAACCACTGCCTACCAGTTAGTATCTTAAAAAAAGGCCCTACGTTAAAGGTACATTCCTTTCAGTTAGATTTCCTGTAAGACTCAGTTTTGCAATATTACGTCAGACGCGCGTTAATGTTCCGTAGGTCTTCATTTTCCTATTTTTCGTCTCGTGAGAAACGATTTTGCTACATTCACTCTAACGAATGTAAATGTTGCTAAAGCTATTTCGCGCAGGATGTCCGAATAGAGTGTGAAGGTATGTCCCTTTAAGCAATCGTGTATTTCGGAATCAACTTACTGTTCGGCACTCGAAACGCGGCTAAATTATATTTGTTGAAAGCAGGCTTTGTTTTATTTCGTTATTTCAACGAAATGTCATGGCGTGAAGTTTTAGCCCTTGGTTTGAAAAGTCCTTGGCCCGTGACTGATTCTTTCCTTCTCCAGTGGTTTCCATCTGCAAGCAAATCCCCAACGAAAGCCTAATTAACTTTCCTCTAAATTTCCTTCTTTCTCACCTGTCATACATTCTTTCATTAGGGCGCCTAATTACCTTGCAAATTTTCGCTTCCTGCTTTGGCGCCCGCAGAAATCGATCCAGCGTGCAAACGTCATCAACAAATACATAATTTCAAGAGCCGTACAATAATTAAGAAATGCATCGCTGGCTGGTGCAATTGGAATTTGTTAATCAACGCCTTGAGGGCGGGAAAAGTGAGAGATTTATTAAATTGCGACCAGTTCGGTAATCCAGTTTTGGCGTGCTACGAATACCTCCGCCTTGTTTGTGAGATAGCCTAAGGCTTAAAAATGTACACGAAACCAAAATATCGAAGACAAAACATTGGTGGCGGGAGTGGGAAGGTTGAAATTTTCGACTGAATCACGTTTTTGACCGAAATGCTGGACACAACCAGTGGCGCAAAACCTCAGTAGCCTATTTATTTAATCAAGCAGTCTAATCCAAGCAGTAATCTTCCGACAACCACGTTTTTTTAAATGAAATTTTCCTGGTGGGTATTCATGCGAATCCCCCCCCCCCCACCGCCCATAAAAAAGGGTCTGGGGAGCGCTGTAACCGAGGGGTGCCCCAGGGTGGGTGTTGAAGAGCAAACCGTCTCAGGGTTTAGTTGAAAGCCTCAGGGACGTGCACACAGGGGGAGGAGGGGGAGGGGCGCAAGTCCTGCTCTCATGGCAAAATGCTCCTTTGGAAAAAAAATTGGCCGAAATTTGTTGTAGCTGTGGTGTAAATTCCAAAAAAAAAGGTAAAAATGGGGTAAAAACGGCTTTAAGAAAGTGGTGCATTGAGGGGCAGAAAAGGATAAAAATCTAAGAAAGGGGGGGCAAACGAGTGGCTGAAAAAGGTAACCCCCCCAAAAAAAAGCCACAGAAAAAACGTAAGTTGCCCCTGCCCTGTCTGGGGCCTGTGTACGTCCCTGCAAAGCCTCCTATAGTAAAGGTACCAGCTCTATAACACTTTGCGCAGTGATCCTGAAAAAGACGACACAACGAGTGATGCATAAAGGTTGGATAAGTGGTGCCATCCGTCAGTAAAGCCTTGCTAGTTTTTTAGTCTTCTGTACGGCCGAAACGGCTGAAAAGACTACGGCAACGACTTTCTCCGTCCGTCGCTTTTTCGACTTTAGAACGGTAACAGAGAGACAAACTCTTTTCACCATTACATTCAGCGGCCACAAATCATTAAAAAAAAAACAGGGCAAATTAAAACATCGTTGCTTTCTTATAGCTAATAGGCGTTCTAGACGTAACCTTAATCAGAGTCTAAAGACCTGTGTCGTGTACTACTGTAATAACATACGATTGTCGCATTTAAACACTACAGGAAAACGTGCAACAGCCGTCTGTCCGTCCATCGCCTTTTTTCAGTGATAGTGGACTGCTTTAAACAAGCGGCTAGCGCGACTACCTAGTCGCATCCGGTCTTCTGTACAGTTCTGCCACTACCAATGGTAAGGCGCACACCTCCATCACGCATTGCAACAGTTATGTCTACTACATAATCTAAAAGCAGTCACCACCAGAATTGCCGGTTAAAAATGTGTTAGCTTTCAAGCTTATTTTAGATTTTAGGCGTATTTGTCAACTTTTAGGCCTAATTCTTACCTGGAGCTTTAATTTCGTAGAGCAGCTAACGGAGATTTGGATTGTGTAGTACGCCTATTCATTTTTGCAACACGGTGCGCCTCCAGGCACACAGTTACAGTGTTACAACGCAACGTGCAACGTAGCCTATAGGGAAGGGACGGGAGAGACGCTGTTAATGAAGCCAGGAGCTATACTCGTAGCAACTTGACGTTGCCGTGGTAACGTGATTTTATGCATAATTTTCATTTTTTAGGCCTAATTTTTTGAACTGTAGTTTTAATTTCGTAAGTAGCGGATAGGCCTAATGGAGAATTTGGTTCGACGGTACGCCCATTCATTCATGCAACAATACGACGAGACTATTTTAAACGAAGCCAAAATGCTTTTGTTTTTACGGCTGCAGTGTTATCTTTAGGATTTTAATTCGATGATGAAATGTTATTATTTAATTTAGTTACGTACTCGAAGAAGTCTATTAGCTATAAGGCAGCGACGATATTTTAATTTCCCATGTTATTTAACTAACTTTTGACACTGAATTTAGCGTTGTAAACCATGGTCGTCTCTATCTGGGACCGTTGCGAAGTTGAAAAAAGTGACGGACGGACGGGCAAAGTCGTTGCAATACTCTTCTCAGCCGGTACGGCTGTACAGAAAACTAAGGCCGCCCGCCCACTGAGCGACTTCCGCGCGGCCAGGCTGCAGCCAATGAAAATGATTAGTGCGTGGTTTTACATAAACGGCAAGCATTCTCATTGGCTGCAGCGACCTGGCCGTGCGTCCAAGTCGCTCAGTATACTCGGGCGGCTTAAAACCGCCGCAAATTAAAACATGGTTGCGTCCGTATAACTAATACGCTTTCTCGGCATAACCCAATGAAGTAATAACATTTGATCGTCGCATTTAAAGCACCATACTGCCTGCCTTGTAACCTTCCGCCTGCCTCACAACACCCACGCGACGATCACATCCGCGTATTTACCACAGCTAAGGTCAACTGAGACGCTAGTTCGTTCCTCGCAGTGAAAAACATAGCTACTGTCTCAATTGGCATTGCGCCTAATAGTCCAGCCACCGTGAACCCATTGATCGTGTCGTCAAAAACCGGGATGATTCTTGTATTTTAAAATCACGATTTATAATTTTTAGAATAGTGTCTTATAATTTTGCTTCGGCGATCTATAGGAATAATTAATTTTAATTTTTACCGCATCAGTCTATTAGATTGTAGATCTCATGGTAATTATTAGAAAATTAGTAGACGTACACACAGAGATGAAACGTCATGATTATTGTAGGCGCGCATTGCATCATTTAGTGACGGGTCGTTCTTAAATAAAGTTAACAATATTCAACAGAAAATCTCCTAGACGCCACACTTTAAAACTGTTTTTTAGCAAGGGAAAGACTAACGGTAAGTAAATAGACCTTTAGGGTCATACTTGATGTGGAGGATCGACAAAAATGGTGCTGGGAGGTATGTCCCTTTAACCACTACAGGAAAACACGCAACCATAAAGAGGAAAAAAAAGGATTTCGTTAACGACACACATTAGCATATCGACACCATGTTGCACGAATGAATAGGCTTACTCTCGAACCCAATTCGCCACTAGCTGCTTACTTACGAAATTAAAACGGCAGGCCTAAATGCTGACAATTTTAATCAGGCCTAAATGCAGACAATTGCTCCAAAAATCTAAATCTATGTCTTAAAGCTAACACATTTTTAACTGGCAGTAGTGATGGTTACTTTTAAATTACATAACAGATTCGATCGGAGTTGCAGTGCGTGATAGAGGTGTGCCCCTCAACATTTTCGTGTGCCGGAAGTGGTCCACAAGTAGCCGGAAGTGGCCGACAAGTGAGCCCATCATCTATGGAATGGTACTAGATGTAGACGAAAAGTGTTCGCAATTAGATTTAGCGACCAAAAATTAGTTAAGATGAATTTGAAAAAAAACAAACAAACCGGAAGTATGTAGCAGAAGTGGCCATAAAGTGGCGGAAGTGTACAGAAGACCGGTTGCGACTAGGTAGTCCCTACAGCCTCTTGTTTAATTCGCCACTTGGCGTCAAGAGGTGGCACCACTTTTCACACGTTAACTACGCATAATTTAGGCGTCTTTTATGGCGTCACCTTTAAAAACAAGGTTCTACTCAGTGTAGCTTAGGAAATTAATTCAGTGTTTCTCGGGAATGGTGCTTAGAAAAAATTGACGCGAACGGACGGTGTTTTTATTTTACGTTATATTCGTGATTTTTCGGATGCGGGCGATGGCTTTTTTTTTTTACCAAACAAACGAAAAATCAGCAGCTTATATTTTGTTGTGTAGTAGAATATCTATGTTTTAATGCCAAGATGAGCGTGCAGCGGTTGCAGATTTCATAAAAGTCATTCTTTGGATCCAAATTTTTAAACCAATGGCGCAATGGCTGTTTGCAGTGACGTCACCATGAGTTAGCCAATGACGAACGAGAACAACGGCTGTTTGGCCGTTTGATTGGACTAGCCCAGTCACGTGATATGCACGTCACAGCAAACAGCTACGGCGCGTGGTATAGTTGTGACATGCCTCTGAACTACCCTTAGATTCGTTTCGAGGCGATCACGTGATTGTGGTAGAGAGGCTGATGTGGTCAGGCTCCAGGAAATGTTTGGTGAAAGTGCTCATGCGCGATCGGAATTTTTTTTTAGACAATGTCATAAAAAGTGCTTCATACGTTAAGAAAAAAAAGACCCATGCGTGCGCTCCCGAGAACCAAATACTTAATTTTTAGCGGCCTTACGTGTTGCGATTTTTGTCGCTGTCAAGTATAACACCATACAAGGTTTTCCACAACGTAGTTGTTTTAGGATTGTAAATTATGTTTACTTTCGCCACATTTAATTCCTATCTTCGGAGCTTTAAGCGGGTGGGGGTAGGGGGGGGGGGGGGGGGGGTGCTCCCCCCCCCCCCCCCCCAACTCCCTCCTCTTCTGTCTCGCCCACGGTGCACCACTAATTATTACAAGCGCTCATGGTGACCCTGGCTGTGATCTCTCATGAACCCAAGAGGCTTAATCTAGACGTCAGCAAACGAGCGTGCAGGTAGGATATTAAACGCAAGTTGGGCCACCAGGCTATCCTTAATATGAGTTCTTGAGTGCTTATTAAGAGTTCTTAACATTTACAGAAAAAGGATAGGGAGCAGCAGCAGAAGTAGAATTTGAGTTTTTTTTTTTTGAGAACGGTAACCCCTTCTAGGATTTTCTGCCCTATAGGAAACAACTAGAGGAACAATTTAGCTGGAGATATTCAAGCGGAAAACCGGGGATCATTCAGCAGCTGGATGGATGGATGGGTTATCTGGGCCCCCCCCCCCCCCCCACCCATATGGGTGTGCTGAGAGCAACTTTCATGTGTTTATTTTTACTTGCTACTAAATTTTATATTTTTTAAATATTTTTGATAGCTTAGTGTTTTTTACATACTTATTTTTACCTGTACGTGGGATTGACAAGATTATTTGTCTTTATAATCTTCGTAGTTTCAATTTTTTTTATGCGCAATAAACCTTTTCTTTACTTACATTACTATTTTTTTAGCAAAACGCTTCTGGTTCATACGCTCCATCATGGTACATTCCTCCCAACGCCATTTTTTTTCGATCTCCCACATCAAGTAAGCCCCCCCCCCCCCCCAAGTTCTATTTACATACCATTAGTCACTCCCTTGCTAAAAGTCCGTTTTAAAATGTGGCGTCTAGGAGATTTTCTGTTGAATATTGGGAACTTATTTAATAGCATCCTGCGATTGCGTGATCCTTTGCATGCTTACAGTACCCGTGACGTTTCATTTGTGTGTATGCATGTACTAATTTTTAATCGTTTGCTAATAATTACCATGAGATCAAAAATCTAAAAGTCTAATGCGGTAAAAATTAAAATGATTTATGCCAATAGGTCGCCAAAGAAAAATTGTATGGTACCAGCCTACAAAATTATAAAGTGTGATATAAAAATACGAAAATCTTTCCTGTTTGCAACGACGCAATTTTTGCGTTCCTGCTGTTTCGTCTACTACGCCGGAGGCCAACTAGGGCCAACCAGGAACGCGACTACTATATTGTATCACTACGCCATTGCACTCGCGAAACGGTGCAATGAATGGCGATCTGCGCGTGGCTGTTATCAGGCAGGAGGAATGTACCTTTAAGAAGCAGAAGAAGAAGACGTGCTTTCTTTGAAACACAATTTAACAAAAAATACATTGAAAGTAGGTTGAAGTCGAAGGTGTTTTAGGAGCTCTGTACAAAAGTAACTACTCAAATGACTACAATGAAATAGTAAAAAAAAAATACATACATATTAGTTAATTGCACAATATTGTAATCACACACTGGGAAACGTCAAAAATTTAAGAAAAGCTACAGTGCACAATTAATTACACAACAGGCTACTGTAATCACACACTGGATAGTGTCAACAATTGAGGAAAACATAGAAAAACTATGCAAAGCACAAAGTAAGAAAAAATTCTTCAAAATGACGTTAAAAAAAGACCCCCCCCCCATTCCCATCCCAATTGCTAAAAAAAAAAGACGATTTTGGCTTGTGTGGGACCAGCCAGCCGTCTCAAAACTCATCAAAATTGCTGAAAATTCGTGAGCTGTTGAGACTCCGCTCTGGACCTCGCTGGGGCCCTAAGATCCCCCTCCCCAGCTTGAAAAGGTTGTGCACCCCCTCCTTCCCCCTTATATTGTAGGTATACGACGCCCCTAGACATACTTGGCATCTGATTCTTGTATGCAGCTGGGATTAAGACGTGATGGCCATTGACTGGACTTAATATCAGGTAAACCTAGACGCATCCTTTGGCTCAAAATTGACATAGAGACGGACACGTGACGGAAGCTTTACACGGGCTTCCTTCAACCAAAGTCCCCAGGACAAAAGGTCATCTCATGCAGTACCTTCTACAACATTAAAGACAAAATATCAAATCAAAGCACTTTGCCGCTATCTCAGTTTGAGAAATTTGTCAAAAGGTGAAGCAACCTACCAAACAACCTATCTCACCCTGTCGTATCTGTACACTGATTTAGTTGATGTTTGTAGCGATGCTTAAACGGCTTTTCGTCCAGAGTGCTTTGCTTCTGCCAAGTGAATACCACGAAGGTCAATGAAGTTCCGGGAAGTTCTATTCCGTGCTCTCCAAACGCCTCGTGTTTACACTAAACCCAGGGAAGTGGGGAGGGGAATTTCCCAAGACGCAGGTGACTGGCTGCTCAGTGGTCCGAGTTCGACTCCAGCCTGGCAACAGCTACTAAGTCATCCACTAAGCAACTTCGGCCTGTGGGCTACGGTGTAACATCAGCGTTAAAACTTTAATCGGGGTTAACGAAACGGAATTGAACTGCAAATATTTGCAAGAGCAGA
>JAHWFP010224381.1:3056-29628 GCA_023313725.1 Lithobius niger | reverse complement strand
GCTCACTGAACAAAAGCTCACCTATCCAAAAAGCTCACAGAACCATTGTTTTTTTTTTACTGGTAGTTGGCAATTAACTGAAAATGCATGCTACCATCAAAAAAGTTGTAAGGAAAATGATGGTTTAAACTATTCATCTAGCCAGCAAGAATTTCAAATCTCCAACCATTCACTTCTGTAAAAAAACATGTAATGCAAGTTCGACAAAAAAATCCAGTAAAATAAGTAATAATAGCATACACTAACCCACGGAGTCTTAGAAACGGGTTATGGCTGTGCTGGGTGATGCCGGGTCAAGCCACATTACGCTGAATGAGGCATCAATCGCTTGCCAAGCTTCTGTCGTTGTGGACGATACAAAGCCGGCAGGCTAAAGATTTGGACTTTGTTGTACAAAGGCGTATTTCGTTATTTCTGGTAGAAATATTCATAAGTAAGTTCATGAAGTCCGGGTCAGGGTGCGCTGATTCAGTGAGCGAAGCGAACGAAAATCAGCGTTTGTTAGCTAGTGTGCAAAAAAATACACAGACTGGATACACGCCTTCCGCGACAAACACATGAAGAGCAAACCGTCCCATTGTTGCAAACGGTGCATCAAACACCACCCAGAATTTTGTTCACCTTGAACAGAATCAGTTAACACTTTTCACTCCCTATTTTTATACATTCCTGATTCAACGGAAGTTACAAAACTTTCACAACTGAAGCATGAACTTTTATGTCACCCTTTAATTTGTTCCAATTTATCTTTTAATAAACGTACACGTAAAATGGTAAAAGAGGACACAAAGAAAATCCAACACGAGGTTTCCAACACAATGGGAATCTTCAAGGTTGCCATGGTAACACGAAAAATAAGAATGCATGCAAAGTAAAAAAAAAAAATCCTTATCCCACGTGAACAAATCTTTTGCCTAACGAGAAAGCATATTAATTTTCACAGAATGTTTTCTTTTTAGTATTTTCTTTTTTTTTTTAACTTCGTTTTACGGCGAATTATTAAATTCTCAACTCAAAAGAATCCAACAAAGCTGCGATTTTTTTTAATTATTACAATGAAAAATCGATTTGTTGACACGTGCGACCTTAGCTACAGTCAGGAAGGAAAATTGTTCAAAACCGAGCTTTCGGAATGGAATTTACACTACCATCGCGGTCTGGAATTCGTGTTAGCCCCCCCCCCCCCCCTTTCCTCCGAGTTGCTGTCACACAAAGAAAATGGCATCGTGGCCTTCAATGCAATGAATTTATTGAAAAGTAAAGGGTAAGTGAAAAAAAAGAAGAATTCTTGAAGGGGAAGTAAGGCTATTTACACTCATCAAACCGTTTTAATTAGACAATGTACTGTAGGGGTATGGGGGGGGGGGGGGAATGGGACATGTGGATATTGTCGCAAGCTTCCGCAGGGGAGAGCTTAGCTAGGGTAGTTTTACGAAATCAGCGTGAATGTGAAACGTTTCATTGTAACTTCGATATACAATATTCACTCGAATTCACTCAAATAAATAAATAGCTAAATTAAAGAAAGGCCTCATTCGGTTAAGAAATAGGAGCGATTTAAAAAATATTCCTGTAACTTAGAGAATCACATTTCTAACAAACTTATTAATTTTTTTTTTTGAACAGGCATCCTGTAATAGGTGGGGGGGGGGGGAGAGAACGGGTAGCCCATGGAGTAAAAACAGTTTTGTATGTTGGAATTCTTCATAGTCTGGGTGTGGAAAGTTGCCTTTAAGCATCACTCAGACACAAAATATTTCATGACTGGTTCGTGTCTCTTGGTGCCCCAACGGTCTTCAATAACATTTCACAGCGATGGGCGGAATGGCAAAAAAAGACAAATATAAAGATTTGACTGGTTTTAAATTCAATTTTAACATTTTCTCGTTGGAAGCTCTCAGAGACCATGAAAGGTAACATTAACTACCAAGATTTTCTTTTTCTCTACAGCAGTGTGAAGTAGTTAGGCGCCAAAATAGGCTGAAACTTCTTAAATATAAGCTTCTTTGTGCGGAGTGCTTATTACGTAGTTTCTGAGTGTGTCGACTGAAATAATGTTAAAATTAAATTTTTAACCAGTCAAATCATCGTTTTTGCCTTTTGCGTCAATCAGTTCACTTACGCAAATGTTAAACTTGGGGTTAGCTCAAAACACGACACTAGAGCCATGACATTTTTTGTGTGTCATAGTACTGTCTTAGGCAAGTTTTCCACACCCAGCCAAAGACGAGTTAAAAAAAAGTAATTTTTTTCACTCCACCCTATTTCCGACCTTTCTGAAAAATTAAAGCGTTTATTCTTGGCCAAACGAAGAAACCAAAATGTCAAGAAGACTACGGCATTTCTCGGGACATGAATTTCACTGTGCGCTATAAAATAAAAATTTCAAAATACCATTATTACCTAGCAAAGTTATCTCTCTACGTCGCGAGATAATATTAACAAATGAAAAGCACTTTAGTTCGACTGTTATTATTTTTTTTCCAAAAATGAAGAATAATTTCAAGGATTGTCAGTAATGTGGTAAATTATCCTTTTACTTTTACCATTCGGCTGTCCGCCCAAGTCAAAATGGCCTGGCCGTCCAAGCAAGTTTAT
Source organism: Lithobius niger (assembly GCA_023313725.1). NCBI lineage: Eukaryota > Metazoa > Arthropoda > Chilopoda > Lithobiomorpha > Lithobiidae > Lithobius > Lithobius niger. Next base: position 27,030 of record JAHWFP010224381.1, on the reverse strand, counting down.
TCTAGCATCGCCAGTGATACGAAGACAGAATTCAGCATTACAATTTTAATACCATAAGGGGCAGTCCATATATTACGTCACACTCTGGGGAGTGGGTGGTTGATTTATTGTAACAATTCTGGCAGCAGGGGGGTCTTTTAAAAATGTGACGTCACAATCCTGCAACACATTTTGGCGATCACATAACCTTAATTTTTTGGCGTATTTTTTTGGGAAAACAATAGTTCAGACGCACTTTCATTTAAACACACAGAAAACTCCAAGATCTAAACCCGCGGACACTTAAGACATTTGAAAAAAAAAATTAAATTTAAGCATAAGCAAATGTAAAGTACTTTGAAATATTACATGGGGGGGGGGGGGGTGATTTCAGAAATATGACGTAATTATTAGGATGATGTTTTAAATATTGTTAAATTTTTTACAGGGTTGGGTGGGTGTATTAAAAAAGGTCAAAAAGCGTGACGTAACATATGGACGGCCCTAACTAACAGGAAGACCATCTGAAATCTCTGGTACACCGTTCTCTGTCTCCCAACCATGAGTTTCCTCGTAACCATTCCCACTTACCAACCAATCCACTGATGTGTCCCAATCAGAAAGTCAGTAAACCATACAGCCGTTTAATAAAAAATAAATAAAAAAAACTTAATTCCTAAATTGTTTACCTTCATTCTAGGATTTTTTCACAAGCAATAAAAGGTAATCAGCAAAGCAAGATCAAGATACGGATAAATGAACATATAAACGAGCTCGTGTTTATATTGTCCTCAGACGAACGTCTAGCATGCCGATTAAATTTATTGCCTCTGAAGAAATGAAACACAGAAATGAAATTATAAAAGGTACACTTACTTTGACAAGGATCTGAAGCGAGTCCACGTACGACTGTTCCGTGTCGTAGAGTTCTCCAACAACATGCGTCCTAGTGTCCTGTAACAATACAAATAAAACATAAATGAAATAAATATGCTGATCATGAATATGTTTACAGTTACATAGTTACAAAACGTATATTAAGCACTTAAAAGATTTTAACGCAAGTATGTAACTCACGAAACAGTAAGAAGCACCACTCTTAGCATACCCCAGGGTTCTGTTTTAGGCACATTGCTGTTTTTGGGCATAACAAAGCGCATTATTCATCAACTCGGTAAAATACTTTTGCCAAAACATTACAAGAAGCACCACTTGCCGGTGGTGCTTTTTGGAACGTTTTGGCCAACTCCTAACATAAAACTTAATTTCTTAAACATAAATCTAGAACTGCTATGCCAGTTCGAATGAACTGTTTCGCAATCAGATTGTGGAGTAGTCAGCTTTGATTCCGCAGAACGAACGGTAAAACTGCGAGAACTGCGCACGCAGGGCCGTTCACCTTGCGAGTGAGCACCAACCCTAGACTCGGGGCAGTCGGTAGGCTGATGAGGAACAGAAAGCACGCACCACAGGGTACTCAGAACGGTAATTAACCGATGATTGGCCTTCAATCCGTATTGGAATGTGTTATTTGAGACAACCATTAGATGGACAGAAGAAGCATGGTCACAAAACTGCAAAAACTGGTTTGTAATTCTGAAGTTTTTTATTCTGCCACTCAGAATCTGAAAAACATGCTGCCTTTTTTTTCCCCCAAATTAGCGCCATATTTGGTGGGACTGGTCCAGATTATAGAACCCTATTGACAATATCGATCCATTGCTAAGGAGATGTTGCACTAATTTCTTTTTATTTTTACTCTTCATTTTCAAACGATAAAATAGACAGCATAAAGAAAAATACGTACGAGCATCGATTACATCAGTGATATTGCATACCTCCATATATTCTGCACGTTTTTTCCGTGTGTCCTACACGGCCCTGTTTACTTGCTAAGGTCCTGCACCCTCTCGCACGCTTCTGACTCCCTTTTACTTTCCATGGGGGTAGGAGCTCGAATTGACATCACTAACTTTTAATTGAGGGCGTCGGCGTTTCAGCGTTCATTAACTTGATTATAGGCAAGCGTGTATTAAAGATTTGATGTGATTTGATTTATTAACGAGCCTAAATGGTCTACAGAGCCGTTCGCTCAATACTAATGCTAGATTAAAGAGTTCAAAGGGTTTAAGCGAGAGTTAACCTCTTCCGGTCGTCTGTCCGACGAAGCCCTAAGGCCCTTTGTCTGCAGCAACCAGGTTCCCACCACCCAAGTATCAATCGGGCCCAATGCTGCTTAACATCGGTGATATGAGGAGAACTGGTGTTTCCAGCACTGCAAGGCCACAGAGAGTGGCCTGTAAACAATATAACTAAACAAAAAAACGGCTTCACCCTTTCGAAAAAAAAACGTATTAGAGCTCGCATCCCCATACTCACAGCTGTGAAAGGACACAAATAAACACGTATTTGAGTACACTGGAACGCAACAAACTATAATTTAAACTCCAATTCCAGGGAACAAGGACTGATTCTGCTAAACGATTATGTCGGAAAGTGAACGCAGATTGTGTTTAATTAATGTGAAATGTTAACACTATAGACTTCGGCCGAATCATATAACTTGTCATCATACAACCCTCTGTTGTCTATCTATTGTTTCGTAACCGATTGCCATTGTCCTATTGTTGCCCTCTCGTACAGTAACTCAATCACCCCGCTGTTACGCATCCCTTTCTCCTATCCTCTCTTAAATCCTTCCTCCGTTCTCTTTCCGTGAAGTAACGTCCTATGGTTTCTGCAACCGATTTTAGCCATAAGTGTTATTCTGTCGAGTAGAACTCCACTCAAACTGAATCTGCAAGCAAACATTTGCAGACGTGCAACAGTTAAAGACGATTACTGACTCTCTGAGCAGTATTGTCCAGACACAAAAGGCCATTGAGAAGATTGCTGCACCTGCTAAGGTCATATCTTACCACTCCACCTTAAAGAGGAAAATACAGGAGAGATAGAAGGGAAGATGCAACAGTGACAATTGATGACAACCCCCTAAAGAGGATTAAACTCTTGTTCAACAGATAAGTTTAACGGTGTATATAGGGCTTTCCACGTGGCCTCTGAGTTTAAAGGGATATACCTCCCAGTGCCATTTTTGTTGATCCTCCACATCAAGTATGGCCCCAAAGGTCTATTTACTTGCCGTTAGTCTTTCCCTTGCTAAAAATCATTTTTTAAATGTGGCGTATAGGAGATTTTCTGTTGAATATTGGGGAACTTTATTTACCTTCTTCCAGAACGTATATGATGCTTTGCGCGCCTACAATTACCTTGAAGTTTTGTCTATGTGTGCGCAGCACTAATTTTAATTGTTTGCTAGTAATTACTATGAGATCAAAAATCTAAAAAACAAATGCAGCCAAAATTAAAATTAATTATTCCAATAGATCGCCGAAGCAAAATTATAAGACACTAGCCTAGAAAATTATAAATTGTGATGTTAAAATACGAGAATCATTCCGGTTTGTGACGACACAGTCTTTAACTAGATTCTGTTTCGTGTACTATTCCCAAAGCCAACCGAGACAGCAGCTTTGTTCCTCGCTGCGAGGAACGCAGCTACCACTCCAGCCGACCTTGGCGCTATAACTGTGCGGATGGCGATCTACGCGTAGCTGTTATAAGGCACGCGGAATGTTATAAGGCAGGCCGGGTGTCCCTTTAATATGTGTGGGACGGTACCACCAACCCTTTATATGGAAGAGGCCCTAGAATCTCACGCTCTATTCCAACGGGCGATTGTCCACCCAGTACAGCTCCCATCTATCATCTATACCCTCAACTTCACAAAGCTAAGACGGAAGCTGAGACATAGGGCCTACTGTACCCTCACACGTCGTATAGGTGTCGGCTCGACGCTTTACTTTTACCAACTATGTCAAGCGGTGCCTAGTCGTCGGAGTGCCCGTTTGTCCAGTGCCTAAATTCGGGTGCCTGTGTGTCTGGTGCCTAATTATCCGGTGCCAATACGTCCCATACCCATTTCAAAAATGGTGACTGTCCGTAATCTACAAGAAGTCCCATTCATTGCTTGATGACATTGAATCTGAAATTGTTGCTAACGCATCATTGATGAGTCACGATTCGCGACAGATTTAAAAACAGAATCATCACGATGTAATCAAATCCAGATTTTCTACGTCTACAAAAGCTACGAAGCGAGCGAAGCGGCGGCCATTTTTGTTTTGTCTGCTCGAAGCGTGACTAACCAGGCAAGAACAATGCATCATTTTGTAGCCCGCCCTCTTTTGTCCGACTTATTCCTCAAAAACTATAGGAGTGATTAAAGGTTCGAATTAAGCCTCGATCCCGTTTTAACTTTTTTTTGGTGTGTTTTTATTTGCGTTACCGTCGTGACGGCCTCCACGCGACAGCAAACGCCCACTCATCCCTCTTTTCCCAAAATAATCACTTCATCGCTTGAATACCACATCATTAAGTCGTGCTGCAACGAAAAAAAAAAAACAAGAGCGGAACTTCAAAAAGGAGTCAAGTAGAAACGGAAGCTGACGAATACGAGAGCCACGGGCAAAACAAGAACACACTTTGCATATTTTTCATCATTTTTTTTTTCCATTTAGAAGATTGCTTTTTCTTGCAAATCAAACTCTTCCTAATTTTTTTTTTAAATATGCTAAGTAAGTACCTCAGGACTACAATTACAGATTAATTTTCCAGGTAGATTTCGAACAATGAATGCATTTTCTGCCATTACTCATTTGAGTAATAAGGTTTCGAGGATTCAAATGACCCCCCCCGCCGGCGCCCACCCCGCTGTTCTCCCTCTTAAGTGACATGTATCGCCCATCCAACACAAAAGTGATTCTAAAGAAAGCCAATTAAAGCAATTAAAAACGTTTTGCGCCTTTTATAAGCTTTCCGAGAGCGTTGTAATGAGAAACAGAGGAGGAACATGGAACATTCCCATTTTTAAAGCGATTTGTTTTGGGAAAAAGCTATGAAATAACCAACCATTGTAATTGTGGATTTTTCTATTTCCTTTTTAAATACAGCCTATAAAAGTGCACATGTAAAACAATAAAACACGACGTTTCGGGGATAATTTGCACCCCGTTACCAAGTGTGGATATCTGCTCAAAGGCTTCGTACACAAATAAAAGAACACAAAATCATGTTATGGCAGACACGTCCTAAAAAATATAAATTTAAAAAAGTTTAAAAACCAAGAACCTATGTATTGCTGGCCGAAACAGCAAATACAGTAGGGAGACCAGCAAAACGACCTCTTCCCTGCGAGTGCAGGTAAGAAGTGAAGCCAGGTGGATCTCTCGCGCATTATATACCCAAAGTGAGCCGTTGGGGGGGGGGGGGGGCCACTTCAAATTTCGAACTGGGATAGCCCCAACTACCTTATTATGGGAGCGTATTCTTTCAAGTTTCTGTTTTCAGGTAATATGTGATTGTGAACAGGTGGTTGATGTGATAAAATAACAAAAGTTTCAAGATTAATTCTAGCTCTCAGCTGTTTTTCAGTAAAAAGAATTGTAGCATTATCCAGGTCAGGAGTGTACCCTGTTTTTTGGTGGCTCCTTTGCGATTCAATTTTTTTTTTATTTCTATCAGGTAAACGCAATTAACACGAACAACAAACAAATGAATTTGTGGGCAACAAAATAAATAAACTTGGCTAGTAATTAAGCTAGACCTCAAAGTACTAACACTTTCAGCGAGACCACGTGAACACCCATTAACACCTCCTTCAAGGAAAGAGGAAAGCAAGCCAAATCATACACTAGAAATAATGTAGTACAGTAAGCCACCTTTATGCACTTACGTTTCATTGGAGTGGCGTGACCCGGATTCAAACCAGCAATCCATCCGTCCGCAGATCACTGATATAGCGCGTTATCACTGACATAACGGCTCACTTTTTCTTTCCTACAGCAATTTGGGTATGTTTCTTTGTATCCTACGTGAATGGATAAGATATTTTGATTTATCCGAGTCGTAAATATCCTCAAATAAACTTTAAAAAGGAGGATATTTGGAATGGCATCTTTGGTGCTACAAGTATAAACGCATTTAGAAATGCATTCGATACTGAGTAAGTATGTTGTTATTATTATTATTATTATTATTATTATTATTATTATTTTTTTTTTTGGCTGGTTTGTTTTGTTTTTCATTGGTCAAATGACTTATACTTGCGTTTCATAATTCCCGGAAGGGGCGATTGACAACAACAGTTAAAGTTAAAATTAATGTAAAGCACGTACAGTTTGGGTAGTGTCCACAAGTCGGGTAGTGTCCACCATTCATACCTAATCTGTCATTCAGACAGTAGGTCGCAGTCAGATTTTTCCAAATTAAGGGGTGCAAGGGCAAAATGTTAGCCTCTTTTTCACGACAAAACAAGATACTTCCCTCCCAACATCTAAAACAAATTTTGGCATAAAGGGTCCCCCGCCCAATTAATTCTGGGATATAGTAAAAATTATTTGTTAAAATAATTTAATTTATTAATATTTTTTAAATCATGATTTTTGGTCTTCCGAAGGGCCACTAGGCTTACTGGGTGCCTTGTATTTTCGCACTGCACCCTTCATCCAATTTCGGCAGTGTTAACGGCCTGCTAGCATTCACGTACTGGCTATCATTCACAACATGGCTAGCATTCACAGTATGGTTATCATTCATGACGTGGCTAGCATTCAGAACTTGGTTAGCATTCACGGTTGGCTGGCATTCGCAGCATAGCTATTTACTCAAAACATAGCTAGCATTCACAACTCATCCAACTTTCATAGTCAGCTAGCATTCAAAGGGGGGCTTTTAGTCAAAACATGGCTAGCATTCACAGCTCATCTAACTTTCACAGTCTGCTAGCATTTGCAGCGTGGCTATTAGTCAAAACGTGGCTAGCATTCACAACTCGTCTAACTTGCACGGTCGGCTAGCATTTGCAGCGTGGTTTTAGTTCAAAACATGGCTAGCATTCATATCTAATCTAACTTTCACGGTCGGCTAGCAGTTACAGCGTGGCTATTAGTCAAAACGTGGCTTGCATTCACAACCCACCTAGCTTTCACAGTCGGTTAGCATTTGCAGCGTGGTTATTAGCCAGAACGTGGCTAGCATTCGCAACTTCCACGGTCGGCTAGCATTGGCAGTGTGGCTATCATTCAGTTCACGTCTTGGTAATCATTTAGAACATGGCTAAACTTTGACAGTTCCACTGGCAGTATGCTATGAATAACTACTTGGTTATCAATCACAGTATGGCTAGCATTCACAGCACAGCTAATACAGCACACTTGGCTAGCATTCACATAATTGCTATTATTTACAGTTGGTTATTATTGACAGCTTGGCTAGCGATCGTAGCTAGGCCAGCATCAATATTTATCTAAGTAAAAACTTTTAAAACTTTTATTTACAAAAAAAATATTGTAGCTTGTTTGAAAACAAAATCCCCAACGAAAACAACTTTTAAGATCATGGGAACGTCAGGTACACGATTCAGTAGTAACTCGGGGTCACTGACTCGTCTCTGGTCCAAGCACCATGTTACCTGGTCTTCAAGGCGGCTGTAATGGGGATTTCAAAAGTCAGTGTACCTTTCTAGCAGCAGCTGATGAAGCCTTGAAGCTTCCTCGTAAAGCCACCCCTCGATAGCTGCAAGGTCCCCCGAGATCCTTTGCGGTGTCGTCGGCTCCTGAGTCGAAATTTGGAGGGGCGATGAACGCAAATTGGATGAGCGAACGAACGCTAGGGTAGGAGAGCGGGAGAAGAACCACAAGGCGGAAGAGCCTCTTGTTTGCTTAATGAAATCAAAACGATTGATAAGAGTGTTGCTGCGCGAATCGCAACACGGAGACAAATGCAGCGCGCGATGGCATTAATGGCTGCCGGCGAAAATGAAAACTCATCGAAAATGGCAGCCATGTTGGAATTTTCAGAAACGGAAGCGAATCCGGAAGTGATTTGTGCAGCCGCACAGGATATCAATAATTCCGTGAGAATCAATCAATAAGTGACTTGCACAAGTTACTGGTTTAAGACTGAAAACCAACTGAATTGTAGTTTTTAGCCAATTTCGATCTAGCGAACCAACGAACCAATCACAGACCAATTCCATCTGACGTGACGTCACGCATCACTCGTTTTAACCATGATTTCCTTATACAGGGTGATCTGTTAAGTTGTGACCCAGCTTGATAGATAAAGTCTTCTGAACGATATGTCATGAGAGCCGGGTGATATGATGAGGCCAAGGGGCCATTGATTGGACAAGAAATGGATGACCTTGACAAGTGTTATCAAGGCCATTCAACTGCTAACTTCTAAGATATGCATCACACACCATGAGAGAAGTTTGGAATATGTAGGGAACAAAGAGACATTACCAATGCAAAAAAAAAAAAAACAACAAAAATCGGACTAGATTTGCCGGACCTACGACGTACGTAAAATGGCTACTTTCGACCCCTGAAAGTAGGCGATGCTTCCCTGCACGACAGAGCGTTTGAACAAAATGCCATTCAGGGGTCGAAAGTACCCCTTTTACGTACGTCATAGGTCCTGCAAAACTGGTCCGATTTTTGCATTGGTAATGTCTCTTTGTTCCCTACATATTCCTAATATATACTCATCATGTGATGCATATTTAAGAAGTTAGCAGTTGAATGACCTTGATAACATTTGGCAAAGTCATCTATTTCTTGTCCAATCATTGGCCTCTTTCGGCCTCATCACATCATCTGGGTCTCATAACATATCTTTCAGTAGTTCTTTAGCTATCAAGGTGGGTCACAACTTACCTGATCACCCTGTATTTTATAAGACTAAGTTAGAAATTCTACACCTCGTCCAATTAACCTCCGATTCTGCCACCAATCGCGCTGCGAACACCCCAAAAATGAACAGCTCTAGCATGCGGATTGAACTGTGAAAGGTACTCGTGACACGTGATACGAGGAAATTTAAACTTAAAACACTGCATTAACACCAAAATTTTAACGTTTACTAACAGTGGCTTCTTGCTACGTACCTCTTCGTCCACTCGACGTCAAAACAAAGACTCCGGAGGTTTAATTTCATGAATTTTAACCAGTAGAAGAACCAAGATACGTGTGTATTGTACTGTATAATATGCTACGGAGTTTTCCATTCTCATTCAAAATGTATTAAACGAACGTTTGATGTAGCAATAAATCATCCGAAGACGTCAAGGGTTGTCATCGTTACCTTAAAATAACGTTCGTTAAATGCTGCAACACCAGAAAATCTAATAATGAGAAGACTTGTCCATCCCACTAATACTAATCAATGCTATGATTCGGGCACTTTCAGCAGGCCTCGCGGCAGTTTTTGGCGGTTTTGGACGACGTGTTTGGCATGCTGCGAGAAACCGAGCGTTAGGCCTTATTACATATAAGGAAGCTGTGGTTTAGCACGTACTCGCTGGATGCATTGGTGGGCAAAATGGCGGCTAATATCACGAAAGAAGTATTTAAGAAAGTATGCTCACTATCACGCTGTTGTTGTCAGCATTTATATTAAATATCGTCTTATATATACGTTCCTTACTACGTCGAGTGACTATTTATTCATTTCGATTAGCTTAGCGGGGTCACTGCGTAACGATAATTTCCACCAGTTGTTAATTACGTTCACACGTAAACAATCCCAGCGAAGAACAACTGCTTGTCCGCCATATTTAATCGATGGATTAAGCAGAAAAACAACGTACCGGAGCAGAGCCTCCTACAGTAAAGGAGGATACTCACCAAGACTAAGGCTTGGTCGTTTGCAGGGTTGGTCTTTGGGAGCGTTTGACGCGTTCAAACCTGGGTCTGTACACACCGACGCTGCAAACGCCGCTTTGTCTACAAACACGACGGCTGACATCAACTCCTGTTTAACGTTGCTGAACTGCGTTTTGTTGATCGCCTGTACGATATCAAACAATAATATCAAGAGACGCACCATTAAGACATTGGAAGCGGTAATTGTTGTTCTAACAGAACTGAAAACATGTGGTTAATTTCCCGATGCCGCTCGTATTCTTCCCACTGATAAAAGATGGGCTGCACGAAAGGGGTTTAAAAAAGGATTATATTCTAGTGAATTCTTCGTGAATATTCATGACGTGTTGATTTTGTTCGGCGAGGCTGCTAAAGCAAATAATTTCGTTTTGGTTAATGCTTTGCGTGTATCCATCACAAATATACGGCTTGCCTGCGGTACAGCGGACCTCCTATTGGCTGCAGCTCAGGCCTAGCGGCAACGACGCGCTTCAAATATATTTTCCAACGCGTTCAAAGCAACGCTATAGGAACCGAGCTTCGGCCTGGCGTTTGACGCGTTGCCTAGCAACGAGTGACGTTGCGGCGTGAAGCCAAGCTCGCAACATTCCTAAAGTTTTGGTGAGTATCCTCCCTTAAAGGCCGTAGCCGAACAAACCAAATACGGCGACAAAAATCAAGTGCAGCGGACGTTTGCTATAGGTGCTGCCATCTGTACACCAAGTGGTGAAATTGCAAACTAACTGACTAGGTTTCTAAATTCTGCCAACTGATGACGCCACTTGGCAACCTTGCTCCGTCTATGTTTGTGAAGCCTTTTTTGTGAAGTTTATTGGGGACGGCAAAGCCGATACGGCCTTTACGGTAGGAGGCTCTGCCTGGAGTCGAGGAGTCCTATGCAATGACATTACGCTAAGACGAAGCCGAAGCTTACAAACCCCCCCGTAAAAAAAAAGCGAAGCTCGAAATGAATGTCAAAGGAAAAAACGTATTCGTGAATGGAAGAAAGGAATAATAAACCGATTTATTTGGAAGAAAAAGACGGACTATTTGTGAAAGAAAAGCGGTAGGTAGGAACGCAATAGTGGATCTCCGGATAAACAAAATGAAATAAAAAAAAACAAAAAAAAAAAACGTAACGACCGAATACTGCTTTTTCGTCCATTTGTACCAATGCGCCAAACTCGAAAGAACGCTCGATATAATCGTAAACAACCCATTATCCAACCATAGTTTGTTTGTTTCTAGCATGAAATGTTTTCAGGCGGTTACATTTGTCTGTGTACGAAGCACTGAAAACATCTATGTATTGCATATAATACGCTTAGGTTGGGATGATATGCACACAGCAAACTCATCATTACGACAGCCAATGAAAAAGCTGAAATCAGGTGTACTGCAGGCAATGCATGCTACAAAGGTCAGCTAAGCTCTAACACCAGTGAGGCAGCGTCATAAATCATGCAATGGGGGAGCCCGAGGGGGGGGGGGGCAAAGTTTGGGGAAGTCAGCGGCCGTTTTTCATTTCGTGCTGCCCAGTTATGTAGTATTTCGCTAGATCGAGAGGGTACAGTTACTTCCTAAATTTCCACGCAGTAACGCCAGTTTAAAAAACATGCTAAGCAAATGAATGACAACTTCCGTTAAATAAACTACCAAAAAGTGTTTAAGACTAAATGGTGACGTTTCATGAACATACTAATCTCGTTTTCAAGTTTTTTTGAAACAGGATTGATCCATTTGCCAAACGTTGCTTTTTAGTTGTTCGTTTCAGCACGGTTTTTATTTAATGGAAGCTGAATCCGCGCCTTCCCCCCAGTAAAACCCGTAAATTAACAACAGTTATACTGGCCGTAGCTAGCGTTAGCGTAGCAATTCTGCAAGACGACAACTACGCTTTATCAGGTTATCCTGGGAACTCAAGTACAGCGCGTAAAGTATAGCCGAGTCCTGCAGTACAACTAATTTCAGACGTTTTATTGGCTGTCCGAGCAAGAGCAGCCCGTTGTAGTAGGCACTGCCTGCATTACACCGGATTTCAGCCTTTTCATTGGCTGTATTAATGATGAGTTTGCTGTGTACATCTTATCCCAACCTAAGCGTATTATATACATATACGTGGATATTTTCACCGCTTTGTAAACAGACAAATGTGTCCTCCTGAAAACATTTCGTGCTAGAGACAAACCAATCATGGACTTCAATCTAAGAGAACATGAGGTTGAATCACGTCTGCGACCTATGTCCATTGTGAATCACGATGTTCAAAGTGATTTTAAGGGGCTGGGGAGGAGGAATCAGAATCTATTCGGGAAACCTATAATCGTTACAAGGCAAAAAAATTATCTAGAATCAGCCAAAATAGGTCCCATAGCTGCTGCACGAGTTGAATGCTATCTCGCAACCATGATCAGTGCGTGGGGCAGGCGCTTTGCCCGAGCTTTGCCAAAGCTCTTTTCAGGCACTGACCTAGTTAAGATCGATTTACTTGATCGAGTACTCTCGCCCTAAAGCCACCACGACCAGGAACAAAATAATAATACTGGTACGAAAAGGACAACATGGGACATTCAGGGAACCCCATTTGTTTAAGGAACAAGGAAAGTCAAAGTGACCTCCCCACAACTTCTTCCCTATACTATACGGATCGTACCCATGTCACGCAAGAAGGAGAGACCCGGAGAGGGGGTGGGGATAGCGGAGTGTGAGTGTTTCGGACGATGGGGAGGGGATGGGGCACACAATTTGTGACGTCACAGGTTTTTTTTTTTTACCAGCAATATTTTTACGGTAAATTCATTAAATTTTTTGGTAGATTGTAAAACATTTTGTGTAAAGTGTAACTTCAAAAAACGTGTGTTCTCAATAACTTTTTTCATTGGGCATTGTAGTAACGCTGTGACGCAATATCGCAGAGAAGGGACTGGGGGTTAAAAAAAGGTAAAAATTTTCCTGACGTCATACGGTCTCCTACACCAAATAAGGTTAATGCACTCAAGAAAGAGGCATCTATGCCCTTCTGGTCGAACAGTTTTTTACGAGGTACTTTCGCTGTTATTAGCCATTACAAGAAGATCACCCTTAAACCTGGCGAGTGGACTTCTCTGTATAGCACCGTCTTTATTGTCAATTCTTACCACGGAGATCAGTGGTCAGCAACATTCGACTGCGTTTCCGGGCTGGCCTCATCATAATAGCGGAAATGCAAACTGGGGCGATATCGTGCAAAAATCACCTAAGGGTAAAGGGACCCGTCAAGTTTCGCCATAGAAAGTAGTGCTATCAGAGCCAAAATGGCTGCCACCAAGTTTGTGGTCCGAACCGTGATCACTCAAACTTAAATGACAATCACCGAAGTGTCAGTTATGGTTGAGGGATCAGGGTTGGAACGGAAACTTAGTGGCAGTCATTTTGGCTCTGATATTACTACTTTCTATGGCGAAACTTGATGGCTCCCTTTCCCCTTATGGGGTTTTTGTATGACTGTATTTAAACGGATTGTTGCAAGGAGATATAAACACATACCTTGTTCAGGGATGCACTACGTTTTGCCAACCGATCCGATACGATGCCACTTAAAATGGCAGAATTTATAGGTTAATGCCCATTGGAAATCAAACTTACGCAGCTTAACCCCTTTTGCTAAAGTTCAGCGTCACCAACGGAATTAAAGGAATAGTTTCATAGATTTTTACAATCACTGAAAACTGCGTGACATAGTTGGTGAAAGACTTCCAATTCAAGTCGCCATGTTGAATCGTGCGTGCGACCGGAACCGGAAACAGCACACACACACACAAACACACACACACTTCCGGTTTGTCCAGGCAAAGGTAGGCGACCTTAAATGAAGGTCCGCAAAGGTTCCCATTTGGCACGCATTGTTGCAGCCAATCAGAGCAGTTGACTGTGTGCGGATGCAATTACCCAAAGGAAATCAGAGATAGCGAAAACGTGAAGAGGAAGAGAGAGCGAGTAGAAAACGAAAAAAAAAAAAAGAAAGATGGTCGAACGCCAAAAGCAAACGGTGATTGAGGTTCTAGGAAACGAACCAAAGATCCTGAAGAGACGGAAGAGTTTAAAGACCGTTTTATTCATGAATAAATGTCCCCCATTCTCGATTAAACGAAGAAAAAAATTAAAATAGTCGTTTGAGGCGGCAGTAGTGCGTGCATTGGCAAGTGTCCAGTTAAATAATTTTCTTTCGTTTAAAATTCATTAGATTTCGCACCCAAAAAATATGGGAAAAAATAATATTCAATGTAACAATTTTCACAAACTGAAAACACTCAGTTTTTACCAAGAAAACATACCGAACTCCTCTGAATTTACGTTTCTACGACGTCTCATCGTTGCAATGTAATATCGTGCGACAAAAAATCGCGGACGACATTACATCTCAGGGGACATCTCGTCGTGGATCACTTCATAGCAAGACATTTCATAGCATTTTTTTTTAGTAAACAAAGTTAGCATTTTCAAGTTCTCATTAAAAAGCATAAATCACCTTTTTTTGGAGGGGGGGGGGTAGGTGTTGTCGCCGTCACACTAGTGTGTGCTGGACATACGTTGTTTGTATGCTTACACGGTCGTGGTCCTAGTGTGTGACTAGCTTTGTAGTATAACTAGCATTGTTGTCTAGTGCATCCTTTGGCACGACGGGTACTTTGTTCGTTACTCTTTGTTGGTTTCTTTTGGTTCGGTTTTTTTTCGTGCCACGGAGAAAAGAAACTTTAGGGATTTGAAGACATGTAAAATATGTTCCATCTTATCTTCACCCAACATCAGGAATAAAGATGATGCTGCTCTAACGTACAAAGTGGGAGTCCTTCAGCCTCTTTTCACCCTCTGCATCCAACAGTAGGGGAAAATGAATCAATAATGTTATGAAATACCAATGCTTGGAGCGAAACGAGGCCTAAGGCTGAGCGGGGTGGGGGTGGGATCATAGTAGCAAAATGTCATAGTAGCAAAACGTCATAACAGCAAAAAATGCGACATAAGAGCAAAAATCTGAGAGGCGTCGTACGAGCAAACGACACATCAGCAAACCGTCATTGTAGCAAAACGACATAAGAGCAAAACTCGGCGCGCTTCCAGCAAGAATCCGTCATAATAGCAAAACGTCACAACAGCAAAACGACATACTAGCAAAACGTCATAGAAGCAAAACCATAAATCACCTAAACGTCATAATAGCAAAACGACATAATAGCAAAACGACATAATAGCAAAACGTCATAAGAGCAAAACGACATAATAGCAAAACGTCATAAGAGCAAAATGTCATAGGAGCAAACGTCACAGTAGCAGAGCGTCACAGTAGCAATACGACGAAACGACAAGATCGTGTGTCTAAGTTTTGCTCTTATGTCATTTTGCTATTACGACGTTACCCAGTACGTTCAAACTTTGCTCTGTTGACGTTTTGCTATTATGACCGTTTGCTACTAAGACGGGAAAACGTTTTGCTATTACAAAGCTTTGCGACTACGTCGTTTGCTACTATGACCTCACCCCAGCCGAGCGGAGTTCCGTTTCAGAATACACTCGAATGCAGTCTTTGTAATCGCATCGCGCAATAGACACTTTATCAATTCAAACCAGATTTTGCACGTTGATAGCATTACACCCAGAGAGGGTTTGTGAAAAAATAAATAAAAAATTAAAACGGGCATGTTGTTTAGGAATGGAGGGCACGGCACCCCAAAACCGTTCGTCTATTAATTTAGCAGGCTATAGCCTCGTTCGTTGTCGGAATTAACCATACAGATCACGCCACCTACTAACAACGGCCAAGCACCACTCGCCAAATCAAGGAAGAGCCCTCTACCCAGTCCGTCGATACTTCCGGTGTCTGATCCGGCTGAGTTTTTCCGTGTAGCACTACTATTAAAATCAGACATGTCGTTGAGTGGTGATGAAGGTGCCAAAAGGGTTACATGGTGTGAGCTGCCAGTGGCATGCACAGCATGGGGTGCGGGGGGGAAATGCCCGTTTAGAAAATGGCACTTTTTGTAAAAAAAAATTGCCTTTTTCTGCCGACATTTGCTGGTACGGCGGTGCTTAAAAAAGAGGCAAAAGGTCTATAAAGGGCAAAAAAGGCTAAGAAAGAGTAGAAAGAGCAAAAAAAAAAAAAAAAACAGAAAAAATACCCATTATTAGCGGACATTTTTTCTGGGGATTTTGTTGGCTCTCCTTTACAAAAACGTACTGTGCCCTGTTACTAAAAGCTGCCCCATCTCTCTCGAAGGTCTGTGCATACTACTGTGAGCTGCACTCCCCTTTGCTCACTCCGAAACGCAAAAATCTGTCGCATTGTTAGAAATATCAAGATTGCCGTATGTAATGCGCCCTCAAATTTCCACCAGCATTAATTCTCAACTAGACTTCAAATTTCATGCTTTCCAACCAAAATTCTTCAAATTTGCGGTTGCGTTTTCTGGTTAAAAACCGCCCGCCAGATAAGTCGCAAAACCGCTCGTCGCAACTGCCGTCAACACCATCCAACGATGCGCTACGAAAACAAATGGACAAAGAAACAAGACGCGATGACGCAACCTAAAAGCTGAGCCACGACACTGTCTCCCATGCAACACGGGGTGTTTGCCCTCGCACTCTGGTTGGCGCCTGTGCCCGTTGTATTGTTTTCACATTAATTTTTTTGCTTTAAATATATGTTTATGCAACTTTTAATCTATTGTGTGATTAATAATCGCTTCTCTCATTTGGTTGACTGTGTAACTGATAGAGCATCGGTTAAATTACTGAAAATTAAATTATAAAAAAATGGATGTGGGGTAGGGGGAAGATCCGATACTGAAGAAAAATCGATTACTAGTTCCCTATTTTTTTTCGAAAAAAACTTATTCTTATGTTTTTATTTACTGATGGCACATGACCGTCATATTGATGTAACATGATATAGAGCGCCCACTAACATTGTTTGCTACCATCCTCCCCCCCCCCCACCCCGCAATAGCCAATTACAGCAGTCGAATTCAAACTTTCATTTTTTTATAAGCAAACATTAAAATTTACAGGCTGTGACGCGTTCCAAGCATAGGAGTTGAGTTGTTTTGAACAACTCAACTCCTATGTTCCAAGCGATGTGCGCATGTGCCAAGTCTAGCACGCGAGCGCGTTAGCTGCTCTTTCACAACTGCCATGTAACCACGTTGCGCCTAACGCAGGGTCCATGTACCCACATCGCATTAACTTTAGAGCGCTTTTATCTTACATCGACTTAACGCTACGTCGATGTAGTGAAATGCTCCTACCTCCATGTACCCTCCGGTTACTCCAGGGCTGCCACCGGGGTGCAACAGTTTTTCACAAAATTTCGCTTCACACATTTTTAATTTTTTTCACAATTTTTCGCACAAATTTTTATTAAAATTTTCACATTTTCGCATCTTGGCTTCCCAAACTTTTCACAATTTCCGCAGAAGAGCTCTGTATTTTTTTCACCTTGCTTTCTTCTTGTCAGGCTACAGGCAGGCCTAAGTTACATCATTATTTATTAATTTTGTTTGAGGTAGAAGCTGCGCCTGTTTCTACCAGTTTTTTTGGTTGCTTCTTCACCTGACTTCCGAGCACCTTGCAAAATGGCGTTCGCGGCTTCCATCTTGTTAAATCTTGTTTTACGTTAGCTTCGTTCACAAGTTTTAACAGTCAGACATTTTTTTATTTCTGAATTTCCCTGACATTTCCAAGTTTTCCAGGTGCATCCAATGGTAATTTCCAGGTGTTTGCGAGATGTTTAATCAGGCAAGACAGGCAGTAGCTAATGGTTTTATTAATATTTGTACGAAAATGATCTAACATCCTAGAAAATAGCCGTTTTATTGTGTGCGCGGTGTACCTTGAGTCCTGCAACTATTTTGTGAGCGGCTACGGCTTCCTGGATGGGGTGGCTTTAATCGATGGCCGCCATTGTTTTTGTAACCATCTTGGATATCAACAAGGCGCTCTGCTACTGAAAACGTACAATCGATTATCTGTGTTCGTTCTGCGGAGAACTCAAGATAGGCCGCGGACACTATAGAAGCTAGTCCAGACGGGACTAAACGTAGTTTCATCACACATGTTGGTACTAGCCTAGCCTAAGATTTGGTTCATTGAAGTTGTACCTAAAATACTTGAACATATTAAAGAACAATTTTAAATATTTGCTACTAGTCTAGGATTTTGTTTCTGATCTGCTAATTCAACTGAACTTAGAAAACAGACACAGAGGGACTTTTTTTTTCAAATTTCCCTGTCTTTTCCCTGATTTTCAAAAAAAATTTTGTTTTCCCTGAAATTTCCCTGAGATTTTGGTCTGTTTTCGTTTTCCCTGAGATTTCCACGTTCTCCATAACTCTGGTCCTTCTATAGTTGTTTCCCATTCTCAGTCACAGGTGTCTTCTTCAATGCAGCTAGGATTTCTTTATCTAGCGATAACTAGTACTTTATTTCTTAAACGTGCCACATTGTAATTATTTTTTGTTTAATTAAAATTCAAAAAATTCAAATTTCACAATTTTCTCATTTTTCATACTTTTATTGGAGAGGCCAGAATTTCACATTTTTTTCAAATATTTCACAATGGTGGCAGCCCTGTTATGCTTTCGTTATTGAAAATTTTACGTGCCTGCACGGGCGCTCAGGCACTTATTTTACGCAATAACGCACAAATGTTGTTTACACCATTTTTACAGACACCCATAAACTTGACAGAAAACCAATACTGCACCTAAATAACCGATCATTTACGAGAGATATTTCGCAACGGTACAATTTACGTGTCGTATTTATTGTTTCCAACGCGCCGTCCGTTTTTTTTATTCCATTCTCAGTAAAAAAAACACAGACTTTTATTGGTTTTTCATTCACTCCTTTTACACCCTTTCGTTTTCCTCGACGTAAAAATCATTTAAAGAAAATAAGTTTTGATAGACAGACGGCATTCATCCATCGCCCGACCTGACAGCTGTCTTCATTCTTTTTCCCAATCGGGGGAACAACGAAAAAGCATTAAAAGAAAATAACGAAAAATAAAAAAAAAAAAAACATTAAAAGCCCTTCTCCTTTCAATCAACTTCTTATCAGAACTAACGTTATCGTTAAACATAAAGACAAAAAAAAAATGGAGTCCGTTTTCTTTCACAATATCCCAACCAACCAAAGATGATGTCAGTTTTATTGGATACTTGTAAGGTCCTTGCCCCCCTAAAGATTAGTTTTATCGCGCAGGAAATATGCCTCCATCCCCCAACAACCCTCTCTCAACCCACCAACCTTTCCTACCATTTGTCTGCATCGTCATCAACTCGGGGGCACTAAAAGTACCCACGTTATCTACACGTCATCGTGATGTGCGTACAAAGAAAAGTTACTGTGCCGTCATGGCTGGAAAGAAGACGATTAAGTTGCGCAATGAATGGTCACGCAGGAGAGGAAAGTACAGCTTGGAGAAAATTATCACTGCATCCAGGGCCGTAGTAAAAAAGAAAAGGAGGGATGGGGGCACATTTTCCGGTGCCTCACCTGGCAGGGCTCTTTCCTCGCCTCGACCCATTGGGGGAAAAACTAAAGCCACCACGCTTTATCTTGAGGAATTTGAAAAATGGCTACTGAGACTAATTGATCATTATCGAAATCTCACCGTTCAAAAGACTCAAAAATTAATAAGTAGTAGATATCCGTGAGTCCTTGTCGATTTAACGGCTATAATTGCTCGCGAGCAAGAAACGGCTAGTCCAGTATCGAGGGGGTGGAGGGAAACACGAGTGGGCGAAGCCCACGAGGTTTTCCCTTCACCCCCGAGATAGTGGACTAGCCGTTTCGAGCTCAAGAGCAATTATCGCCGTTAAATCGACAAGGACTCTTGGATGTGTATTTTAATGCTAAGGTGTGACGTCGAGCTAATTTATCGTGTTATTAGAGTTTTTTAAAGACTTGTTTCAAGAATTTAAGATTTTCTATATGCGACTTATGCAAATTCCTGAACGGAAGTTCCGGTTTAGAAACGGGGTTGGATGCTTCCTGTGTATGAAGGCCGACCGAAGGGGAGAGATGCTGCGTAATACTGATGTTTGTGTTTAAGGTAAAACTGTATTTTTTTTCTACTTTAATAGTTTAAATAAGATGAGTATATAAAATGCGCTATTCGCTTGAGTCTCGTAGGTTTTTAGGTGTGTTTAGGAAGTGTCAGTAGCCCAGTTTTCGTACTGTCGGAACGAAAGATTGCCCGGTTGCCGGTTGGGCCATTCCTCCGTGGGTGGGGGTCTAGCATAGTACGCGAGTCTTTTTTTTTTCCGTGTTAGGCTAGAAAGAAAAATGTTGCAGGTTGTAAATGTGCCTGTTTATGCTGGTTGCATTTTTGTTGTGTACGGTAATTTTACAAAGTCTGGTCACATGTCACATGGTGGAGTAGTGGTTGTGTAGACCCACGTAAAAAGTGCTAGATTATCAAAAAAGTGTGGGTTATCAAAATTAACCCACTGTGACGTGTGTGGGTTTTCACATTAACCATTTATAACGACTACACTTTTAGCATGGGGATGTATTAGCGTGACGTCACCACCGTGCATTAAATAATAATATGAGGCCGTAGTGGATCAAGATTGCTTTTGCCGGAAATGAGACTACACTACAATCTTTGCTGAGATATGTTAGGTGGGGGGAAACTCAGGAACAAGACTACGTACATTTTTTGCTGAGATAATATTTCGGAGGGGGGCGGACAGTCTCAGGAGAGACTATGTACAGTTTTAGCTGAGTCGGGGGGGAGGAGAGACTCAGGAGCCTATACAGTTTTTGCTGAGATAATAATTTGGAGGAGGTGGGGAGAGGCTCAGGAGAGACTATTTTTGCTAAGGTAATATGTCGGTGGGGAGGCTCAGGAAATAGATTATGTAATGCGCCAGTTTTTGTTGAGATATGTTGGAAGGGAAAGGTTCAGGAAAGAGATTATTTTTGCTGTGATAAAATGTCGGAGGAGGGGTAGACGCTCAGCAAAGATGCTACGTACAGTTTTTGCTGAGATAACATGTCGAAGGGGAGGCTTGCTCAGGAAAGAGACTACGTACAGTTTTTGCTGAGATAACATGTCGGAGGGGAGGCTTGCTCAGGAAAGAGGCTACGTGCAGTTTTTGCTGAGATAACATGTCGAAGGGGAGGCTTGCTCAGGAAAGAGGCTACGTACAGTTTTTGCTGAGATAACATGTCGAAGGGGAGGCTTGCTCAGGAAAGAGACTACGTACAGTTTTGCGGAGATAATATGTCGGAGGGGGACAGAAACGTTCAGAAAAGAGACTACCTACAGTTTTTTCTGAGATATGTCGGAGATGAACAGGAACACTCATGAAAGAGACATGTACAGTTTTAGCTGAGATAAAATATCGAATGGGGAGGATGCTCAGGAAAAAAAAACTACCTACAGTTTTTGCTGAGATATGTCGGAGGGGGACAGGAAAGTTCAGAAAATAGACTATGTACAGTTTTGCTAAGGTATGTCGAAGTGGAGGAACGCTCAGGAAAGAAACTACGTACAGTTTTTGCTGTGATAATATGTAGAGGGAGGGGCTCCCAGGAAAGAGACTGCGTACATTTTTTGCTGAGATAAAACGTTGAATTGGATGAGACGTCAGGAAAGAGACTACGTACAGTTTCTGCTGAGATAATACTCGGACGGGTACAGGAACGCTCAAAAAAGAGACTATGTATATATAATTTGCTGAGATAATTGTATATGTCGAATGGGGGCGGGATGCTCAGAATAGAGACTATGTACACTTTTTACAGAGTTATTGTCGGATGAGGTCGGACGCTTCAGTTCAAAATGTTGTGTCTGGAGTCCAGCGATCGTATAAATTGCTTATTCTGCATCAACGCTTAGGAATTCGGAATCTGGCCCAAAACAATATCATTCGGAAGTACTACGTGTCACCAATTCCGTAAAGCTAAAAATCGTTTGAGTGCATGGCAATCATGAATTTTTATAATGTAAAAAGTTATTATTCTAAAGATGTTACAATAAGGGGCACCAGATAGCACAGTGCACCCCACATGGCAAAAGTATCGCTGACAATATGCCCGAAGTAAAAACGAGTCCGCAGTTAGAAGATCAGTTGCACGGTAACCTCGATGCGATGGAAATGAAAGGAGAAAAAAAAATCCATTTCTTGAGTTTCCTTTTACGTAAATTGGGCTTTAAAATCCTTTTAATGTTATTCACGGATTTAACAAATGCTAGATTCGTGCTTCGATCCTGAGGACATTTTAGCCACTTCTTCTAAGTGAAGGGAAAGTAAGTCTGCAAAAAGGATTGAGTTCCTTGAAAAAAGACACGGAAAAAAGAAGGGAGAAAAAAAGGCCACAACCAACGAAAGGCCTGCAGCAAAGACGGTAAGCAGACAGACACGCAGCGCCGCCTCGCCGTTGGGTGGCAATTTTGACGGTAGACGCTGGAAGATTTAGAATTTGGCTTTAATATTCCGATCGAGCTATTCTTTACACGATTCGATTTCCAATAAGCTACGCTCGGAGGGCAATGTTTGTGAGTTGGGGGAGGACCTTGGGGCGGGTGGCGAGGGTTTTATTTTTTTTCAATTCTTCGAACGCAAGACCCATAAATAACTGAAGATCTGTACAAAGAAGGAGATGAGACCACATGCATGATAATGGCCATTCAAGAATTTATTTTTTTTTTAACAATTTTCAAGTAGCTTTTTTTTTTTTTTTTGAAGATGGTGCCACCATCTGAACTTCCAAGAAAGAGGATGACACGAACGCATTTTTCTGCAAATGATTCGAGTTTGAGTTAGTGACCAGAAAAAAAATGACAACCATAAGACGAAAATATACGACCACAAGGTCGGTGAACGAACTCCGAAGAGAACAAATCAGGATTCCGTGCTCCGGCTGATAGTGTTCCCAAATTCGTTGATTCAAATCCAAGTCACCTCACCTTTTAAAGGTGCCTATTCATCGAATGACAGGTTGCAGTATCTAGCGCTGTGTATCATTATTTAGTTCTATGTAGCACTTAATTTCAACGAGCGAAGGAATGCGCAAAGAAATTTCTTTTTACACAAAAAAAAACAAGCCACGTGCCTCTTTAATTATTGAGTGTAAAGTTGGTGCGTCCACGTGCACCAGAGGGCAAGCGGCAAAGTTAACGATATCAACGGTCGATATACAGAAAAAAGCACTACTGATGTCGTTAGGTTAGGCTTAACGGTACTGCTTGACTCGAGGGCGCTACCAACCTTACACTCAATAATTAAAGAGGCACGTAGCTTCTGTGTTTCACAGAGAAGCAATTTATTTGTGTGTTCCTTCGCCTGTTGAAAGTAAGGGCTGGACAGAACTAGATAGCGGCAAATGGCTATATACAGATGCCGCAGCTTGTCATTGGTGGCAACTTTGAGCGATATACTCACTTCGTTACTCGTTCATTCTCTTACGGAAAGCAACAATCAGTAGCGTTATTTAGTGACGTCATCATCAGCTAGGGGGGGGGGATTGAGGCTTAATGGCGCGTCGGCAACTTGGTCATTAGCGCCAACCTCAGTCACACTGCAGTGATCCGGGTTGCCACTGCACCACACATTACAGAGATCAGCTAGGGGTACAAGAGTGATGCTGGAGGACAAACGGGAGGAAACGCGTGTTGTTAGTACGGTGGCTTGTTGGGATAAACAACGACTTTTTTCCTATATACACAAAACTTTCATGAAACCGGACCTTCGCCATTCCAACACCAGATACGATACACTACAACCTAACGAAATATATGGTAAACTGCACCCGCGACACTGACCGTCGTCAGTTTCATAAACGTTGTGTGTACAAAAATAGTTGGTGTTGTCCCAATAAACCACCGTACGTTCCAATCCTGCAGCTTAACAATGGCCGGCAAACAACAATAAGGAGAAAGAGGGAGAACGAATTTTGTGAAGGTGCATTGTGTTAGCTAACATTTGCCATAAGCGGTCAGAAAAATACCACGAATTGTTTAGGAAGTTTGCGACAGCGCAATGTTTATTTGCCGTCATCTTTGAACTCCAATGTGGGCCAGCTTAAGCTACGATTTCCAGCGCCATGTTGTATGTGCTTCTGCAGCGAGGGGTCCGACAAAGGACCTTGTGTGCTTGATTTACTGATTTACCTTTGATTTACTGGCATACTTTGATTTACTGATTTACCCTTGATTTACTGATTTACCTTTGATTTACTGG
>JAHWFP010224379.1:60897-92899 GCA_023313725.1 Lithobius niger | reverse complement strand
TTAACTTTTTATTTTTTATCTTTTACTGCTCTGGCTTGTTTTCCTTAGAATGGGAAACCATTTAAGTGTATCTTGTTGACTTGTAGCTTATGCTATAAAATATTTGTTTGCTTGACAACGGGATGATAAATCCCGAAACGTCGCATTTTACTGTATACATGTGCACTTGCTGGCTTTTTAAAAACGTTAACTACTTTTAGTGCTTTTATTCTGTCAATCACCAATACAATAATAACATGATCCGTCGAACTTATTACCTTCGGTACCAAAGGCAATAGGATCGATGGACCACGATAACAGTATAGGGGTCGACCGAATTTCGGTTTCGATTTCAGTTTTGGCACCGAAACCAGCAAATTTTTCATTCGGTTTCGGTTCTTGTTTAGGCCATGAAGTTATAGTTCGGTTTCGGTTTCGGCTGAATCCTATGCTGCAATTTTGCTGCCTCCACGGGGCCCAATCACAGATCCAGCTTTCATCTGCCATTCCACGCCAAGAAATAATAAATACAATTTTTCTTTAATTCGAATTTTATCGTAATTGTAATGGCTTTCTTCATTGCACTGGATGGTGTTTTTGCTTTCATTTTTGATTAGTTATGTTTTCAAGCAAAGCTTTAACTTACTGAATGAAGCCCCTTTCCGGTTAATGGATCTAACACGACTTACTAGTTTAAAAAAAAAAAAAGGCTAATGACCAAAAAGAGAAAAAAATACAAACGAAAATCTTTTCGCAATATTAACAGTTTTTGTTAAATTCGGAAATTTTTTTTTTTTTTTTTGTGGTGCATGGATTTTCTCAGCCTAAGGCCAGAAAATGGGTAAACTGGGCTCTGCCTCCCAGTCTAGACTATGTCTATAAAAAACCATCATACACACATAATTCTATGATTTTATCCTTACTTTTTGTCTAATTATTAATACTGATATCATTCAGGTTAGGTTTTGGTTTCGGTTTCGGTAGGGGTTTCGGTTTCGGCCGAAAGTGAAAAAATCGGTTTCGATCGACCACTATAAGAGTACGCAACATTCTCCATCGTAGTCGAGTAAACTGAATGAGGTAGTCTCGTTTGGGCTCTCGACATGACGTTTTGATATGACGTTCTAAAGTCATATCATTCTGAGTCATATCATTCACTAGGAGTCTTGCCGTAGTAGTCTCTCGTTGCTCGAGTTCCCGTACAACCCTATGGTGAAATGGTGGTTATTGCCTGTAAGTATATTTTCTTTAGGTACGTTCGGCATCATCGGCCTAGCCTTATTCACCGGAAAAAAACGGGTTAGCTAGTAGGCATTAACGATTGCAATTTTATTTTATTTATTTGTTTATTGAAAGCTTAATATTGTTGTTTTCCTATGGCGATTTGACAATAGGTATATTTCATACAGTTGCAAATGACCAAGAACCGCAATACCGGTCCTTATGTAAGCCTCAGATCAAACTTCCACGTTAAATGTCAAATTTTGGAACCCTATAGTTTCCACCAGAACTAACATTGACCAACGACATTCGGTAGTTGGGGTCGTGCCATACTTCATTGAATTAAATATTATATCGATGACAATGGAACCGTTTGGCCTACACAGAATGGCCCATTTCTTGTTCTTCTTGTTGGGATTCTTTGCCCTCAATTGTAGATCGAATCAATTAACGATTTTCAATTTGTGTAGGTTAAAAGGTAGATATTAACAACGATAAGGGACTTTTAAGGCTATTTTAATGCGACTACAATATTTTTGTTGTTGTTTTTATTCTTCTTGAGGAAACGTAAAACTTTGAAACCATATAGTTTCCCCCAGAATTGAAATAGACCAAAGAAATTCGGTATTTTCGAGGTTGTGTCATAACTATTTCACTGTATTAAAAATGTTACAGCAATCGAACCGTTTGGCCTCCATAGTATGGCCATTTGTTGTTGTTGTTGTTGTTATTGTTGTTGTTGGGACTCTTTGCTTCACTATTACTAGTAATAGTACCATTGCTTCACTCTTTGCTTCACCAGGTTCATTCATGCAGGAGGGTTAACAGCTGTTAACCTCTACTGCAATGAATTAACCTGGTAGCTTTTTTTGTAAGTCAGTCGTGGGATTCGACCCAGTATTCTCTTGGTCTGGAGAAGACGATGCTAACCAATGGGCTCTCTTGCACGCTATTCTCAGGGTTCCCGGGAACCCTTCACAAAGCTTGCGCTGCGTCGTGGACTCCGTTTTTTGACTCTGTGTTTTGATCGAGAAGTGGTAATTAAATGCCGATTAAATGCCGCTTTTGCGTAGAGGATAAGCAACAAAATCACGCACATCGAGCTAAAAGCATGAAATTTGGTACACAAGTCATTCTTAGCAGTACAAATCGACCTAGCTATGGAACCTCCTTGAGAAACCCCCCCCCCTTCCCAAGGCCTCCCCCACACCCCCCTACGCCCACACCCACACACCTCGCTTCGGTGTGAGGCTGATGACCAATAATTTCTTGCTCATCGTGCTCAAAGCTTGAATTGTTCCACATAAGTCATTCTTAGCAGTACACATCAAGTCATCCGTGGACCCCCCCCCCATGAAATATCACAAGAGCCCCTTCCCAGCGCCCCTTCTCCATGAGGCTTGATCAACAAATTCTTGCAGATCGAGGTAAAAGCAAGAAATTTGGCACACAAGTCAGATTAGCAGTACAAATCAAACCAACCATGGGACCACCATGAAATACTACCCCACCCCAGGGCCGCCAGCACACCCCCTTTATCAGGCTTGACCAACAAATTCTTGCAGATCTGTCTAAAAGCTTGAAATTTGGTAAGCAAGTCATTTTTAGTAGTACAAATTGAACTAGCTATGGAAACCCCTCCACCCCCTCCGAAATACCGCCAAATTCCCCCATCACATCCCTGTGCTTCCTGCATAAGGCTGATGACCAACAAATTCATGCTAAGTTTATCTTCAGAAAACAGTGATTAAACCTTCAACGTATCTTAACTGCAAGTACACAAATAAACTCCCGCTTTGTGCACCTAATAGTACTGTGTTCTAGTTTATTGCTGTCACGTGAATGAGAGGCGATCCGATGACGAATCGTTCTGCTGACGATTTGGGGTTAAAAACGTTACCAATTCGTGATGTGGGAAAACAACCCGAGTTACTTTTGTTTGATCCAACCGGGTTAATTTTCGAAGGCACCCCTTGGAAGGGAAACGTCACGCGGTAGCCCTCTCAACTACGCCTTCCGGTTCCGGTTCCCGTAAAGAACGCCACCACCAGTGTACGCTGTGGCTCGGGACACGATAATTATTAAGCATTTATATTTTTTAGTAGTCAGAAAATGCCTTTTGTGGCCTTTTTCGGTGGAAGTAACCACTCTGTACCTGTGCTATCACTGTTAAAGCCCTTGTTAGGCCAACGTTGGAATTATGGCGTTCCGTTTTGAGAACACTCTTTTGCAAATATCGTAATGCTATTGAAAATGTACAGAGGTCGTTCAGTCAAAAAATTAACCGGATTTTTCATCTTAGTTATAAAGACCGCCATATTAGCATGAAGTTGCCTTTTTTTTACAATGGCGTCGACAAAGAGGACTTATTTACAAGTTCAAAATTCTACATAACTTTCTCCCTGAGAATATTTACTCCTTTTTCGAGCTCAACGTTAATCCATGTAGTACGCGGGGCGCCTTTTTAAAACTTTTTAAACCTGAATAACCCTCACTATAGCGCTGTATTAAATTCCTTTTCGAACCGCCTGGTTTCGTTATGGAAAACCTTCCCCGAATGGGTTGTCAACGTGGATACAGTTCAAAATTTTAACAGTAAAATCGGACCTTTTTGTCACTTCAGATCGAAAATACACGTACGAGTAATCTTGTTCGTTGTTGTTTGATATTGATGTAAATTATGATATATGATATTTTTTTTCAAATTCATATAAATGCAAATAATACATATAAATACACATAAAAAGAATGGTTAGGAATTTAAATAATTAGTTATAAATGTGTAAGTTAACTTTTTTCAGTCTACGTAAATTTTCAGTCTACTACCACGCACCATGGCTGTTTACCGTGAGGCACGTATCACGTGACTGGGCTAGTCCACTCAGTCGGCCAAATATCTTTTATTATCGTTCGTCATTGGCTCACTCACGATGACATCACGGCAAACAGCCGTGGTTCGTGGTGTAATAAAGCAATTAATAGGCCATAATTGACCCAGTTCAAGGTAACCTGTTAGCAGATTGATTAGAGCGCTCAATCTCTAGTATCTTCACTTTGAGAAAGAAAAATGTTTGTCACGAAGAGGATTCGGACTGGCTTCGTATTCACTCTCATTTGAGCATTCTTCAGTCTCTGACCCTGACCAAACTCAGTTTAGGTTAGTCTTCCTTTTCTTGCGTGAATACTTGTTCATATATTTGAACAGAAATGTAAATTTACTTGCCTTTTCGTTGCACAGCCGGTTTTGTTAACTTTGAAAGCTCTACTCTCAAGTCCCTATAGTCCCAGTCCTTGAACTGGATCAACAATGTGCTGAGTTTTCCTTTAGTTTTAGTAGGTAACCTATGGCACCCATGTTTTGATTGTAGAAAGATACACCAAATGCATTGGCAGCCTTCTTGATAACAGTTGGAAGATCTTTTCCCTTATTTCCTTCTTTTATGGAACCATTCCTTATTTCCTACTTTTGTAGAACCATTTCTTATTTCCTACTTTTATGGCCCCATTTCTTATTTTCCTACTTTTATGGAACCATTCTTTATTTTCCTACTTTTAGGCAAGCATTCATTATTTCCTACTTTTACGGAACCAACATCGTTTCAGCGCAAGGAGTGCGAGAGTGTGTGCACTTCCTCCCCCTTCTTCCTCCGTTATATAGAATTACTAATTAATCGGTAATGTAGGTCAGTAAAAATCTCCTCCATCCAGTTGAAATGTCTTTGCTGATGCAATTGTTTATAAAGTTTAAACTTAACGATATTTTTCCAACGAATGAACTGAAGTAATGATGAAATTTTGACCTATGACCATAGCGTTAATTAGTTTTAATATTGAAATATATCGCTACCACCACGAACAAATGTGCAAGTGAAGTATCGACAGGATCATCAAAGTATACTTCATAGATGTAAACGTCTGTGTTTGAACATAAGCCCTTACATGAATCGCAAATCATGGAGCAATGTAATCCTGCCTTTCTGCCGCTACAATAATTTGGCCCTACTGCACACTTTGAGGGATTCAGAGAATATAATGCTGAGTATATAGCTCAGTAAAAGGATGGTCTTTGTCTGTGGCAATTGGGTTCAGTCCATTTGTAGTAACCTTCCAACACCAATCTGCACGTGGTAACAGTGAATAAATTACCAAGCAGTGACACAGTGCAACCATTGCTACCTGTAAGGGCTAATTTTGAGGGCAATGACACAGTATGCCAGTATCTATATAAATGAAAAAGACAAGTCCCAGATCTTTGGGAAAAGGCGCCCGGTTTTTCTGGTTTGATCCGGGGAGGGGGGGGGGGGGCGTAAATATAGTTGTGGCCTTGGGATCTGTGAGAATCTGGCTTTATTTTCTCTTGCTGCCTAAAATCCTAGTCAAAAGTGTATTTCTCTGTGCAGTTCAGAATCCATCGGTATTCAAGACACCACGGGCATGGAATTTGTGCCCTTGTATCTGCGAGGCTGCCTGAGGTTTTCTATTTTTTCTTAATTTATTTCTTACGTTATTTATTTTATTTACCGCAACAAACTAAAATTCTGATAAACTCAAAATAGCCTACGCATTCTATATTTCTGCAGACATTTACTTGAGGCATAAGTCTACATTTGTATTATACTGTATATGGAATAGAATTCCTGCATTACTCACTCCAGGACAATGCATTCAAAAAGCTCTAGCGGTGGTGAACATATTTCAGTTGGCCTTCGCATGACTACCCGAAATGACGAGTCCGTGACGCAAATCAAAAGATAAAACTCCCTCCAGGTGCTTAACGTTGGAAACTGCCAAAAAATCCACCTTTTGATAGCAATGGAAAGCCCGCCTCTAGTTCATAATAGTTGGCGCTGGTCAGGGACAACATTCTTTACTTTACACGCGTTAGGGTTGCTGACATTACTTTGTGTTGTTCACGCAGGTCAATTAAAGTTCGTGAAGCTATTAGAAGAGCACGAACCTACAACAGGAAGCTCCAGTGTTTACATAGCCTTTTGCTGAAACTGCTAAGTTAACCAAAGCCAGAAAAGCATTCACACGTGGGGCTAATGAATGAGAATCCCTTCATGGTTGGAGATGATAATGCTTCCCCATATCACTACATAAAAGCACATTTAATCTGGCTTCTTTACGCCCTGCAGAAGCTGCTGCTCAGTTCATTCATTTCGACGTTGCCACCAAGTTCAGATATGGTTGGGGGAAGATAATACCTCCTGCAGTGGGGCTGGAAGGCTGTTACAAATGGACTGAATCACCACAGACAAAGACTCTTATATTAGGTGCTCAATGTTATATTCTCTAAATGCCTCAAAGGGTGTCGTAGGGCCCATTGTAGCTGCAGAAAGGCAGGATTACTTATGATTCATGGAAGGGATTATCGTGTTCAATTACCTTCGATGAAGAGGACTGTGATGAGCCTCTCGATGCTGCCTTGAACATTTTTACTTCGACGAAGATGAAGAATTGCCAGCGGAAACAGGAGTAAAAGGCTGTTAATAGCAAGAGTAAATAAAGACAAAACGAAAAGACTGGAGGTAAAGCTTGATCACATATGAAAACTAATTAGCCCTAAAGTAGTGGTCTTATATATAGACTCAATGACGTCATCTTATTATATATAACTCTAAGCTGGGGCCAGTAATTGGGCCAGCTGCAAGGTACACTTATGGATAAACACGGAGGGGAAAAAGAAGGGCGTACTACTGAATCCAATGCTGTTAGAGCAGAATTCTTAGGCCTAAGACGCACGATTTTTTCGATTTGTTGGAAGTTGCTGAAATGTTTAGCTAGTGGACTCTTTTCTTTTTCAATTACAACTTGGCAGCATTTACGGGATTGGAGAAAACAACGTTTTTTTAGGCCTAAGAAATCTGCTTTCAAAACACCAGCTTGGCCTGAACTACCGTTGTTTTCCCCTCCATTTTAATCTAGTGCCCCTTGCAGGTAGCTCTCCAGATGCTAACTCGTAGCCAATATTGTCACTTCTCTATAGATAGGTTAACATATCTTTACTACTTTAGTAAAGTGCTTCACTTCATTCATTGAAAAGATACCGTCTTATTTTTAAACTTTATAACTAGACGCGACAGCATCAATAGAGACATCAGAACTGGATGGAAGGGGCCATTAATGACCTACATTAAGAAAGGGATCATATGATTGAAGTTTAACTTTACTCGTTGAAAGGTTCATGGATAAAAATTGTTAACTTTCAATTGAAATAAGCAAATTTTGAGCAAATTACGTCTGTTTAAGTGCAGTTGTGCTTTAACAATAATTTAATTGGTATTTAATTGGTATTTAGGATTTTAAATTTAAATAATCAAATGTACAATTGAGAAAATTGCATCTGTTTAAGTGTTGTTGTGTTTACGTTTTTAATTGTACGATTCGTAAAGCACAACAGCACTTAAACAGATGCAATTTTCTCAATTGTACATTTGCTTATTTCAATTAAATGTCCTTCATTTTTATCCGTGTACATTTTAACGAGTAAAGTTAAACTTCAATCATATAATCCCTTTTTTAACGGCACACTTGACGTTTTGGTTGTAATCCGTGTACCTTTTTTTACGGCTGTGGCGTCGTGCTGCAAAGGTTTATGCCCTCGACAATTAAATTGATGTGATGTTTGTTGCCTTACTTGATTTGATTTGTTTATTGAGCTGTAGAAGTCTACATACCTACGCGCCCATGCTAGCCCTACTTGCTGGCCACTTTGAAACAATTCAGCTCAGCTCTGAAAGTCTGCATCTACGAAATAAATACGCCATTCCATCGTTTCTATAGCTGCCAATTTCGAGACCTATCGAAATTAACAACGTAGCTTAATTTGGTTCAAAACTATACACGTTTAGCTGAAACACGGATTCTTTCGATTATTTATTAAGAACCATGGCCCGTAGCCTTACGCTCTGCAAAACAAAATACATGTGAAAAACTCTGAAACTCAACACTACTGCACAACTCCGTACACTACTGCATAACTCCTGAGCAACACAACTACACCCCTCCTGCCTACCTTTCATTCTTTCATTTTACCCATCAACAATCAACTTTTTAGCACGTGAACGAAGATGGATCTGAGTGCCATTGTTCCCTAATTACAATGGTTAAAACAATGTAAAACAATCAAACTGATCGTTCAGGGTCCCGTAATTCCGGAATGCAACCAATCGAAAAAGTTGTCTCTGTGAGGATTAAGGCCGATGAAATTTCTGGCTTAGATCATGTTTCAGAATTTAGGTAAGTGCAGAGTAGTTTTTTCTGAAACGGTGTCACACAAGAACAAAGAACCCCAACAAGAAGTGAACAGTTTTCAAATTTACGTGTGGCTCCCTACTTTTACTCTTGCACGGAATTGCATAATTTTTGGTATAATTATACCTTCTATAACTATCTAAACTATTTAGCCAAGATTGGTCAAAATTTATTGAATAGGAACGGAGATATTAATAGTTTTAGTTTTCCTGGAAAGAGGACTTCAATCATATATCGCCGTGTATGATTAGAATTTTACAAACGTGTCAAAAATTGAATGCAATTGCTCCTTTTTTCATGTCTCGTTGGTTTACGGACCTCGGCAGTGGGCCTCCTTCGGTTTATTATTAAAAATGAATAAGAACATTCCGTACAGAATTTTATGTAGATTATGTTTCGTAATCACACATTTTTCTGTAAATAAATCCACCCAAAACCAAAACTGGTATAAAAAAGTTTCCAGAAAGGATCGGCCTTTGAAGGTAGTGATATCATTCAACCAGGGAAAGGCCGCCAAGGTTAATCCTATTAGCCAAGTTAATCGCCCGACTAATAGTTCGAAAGTTAAATGAAAACTAGAACATTGCGACTTGCGGTAGCAATCTTCTTGTGTTCATTAACGTCCAAAGTATAATTCTGCGCGATTAACTTGGCTAATGGGATTAACCTTGGCGGCCTCTCCCTGGTTCAATGGTCGATCCTTTTTGGAAACTTAGCGGCTTTTTATGCCAATTTGGTTTTGGGTGCATGGATATTATAATTTTCACAGGACTGTGCACCGTCTTATCTTCATCTCTATTTTTTTTGGAGGGATTTTATGTCTATTAATTTTCACATCGACAATTTTCAAATTTACGATTGCCCAATTAGCTGTTAGATGAGCCAAATTGACACGGTTTGGTTTATTGTACGACCATGCTTCACATGCTTAAGTTTCTTCAATCCCTCTTTTGCACACACTGAATTACAAACGCTGATTTCGTTCGCTTCACTCACTCAATAAGCGCAGCCCGTTAAGTTGTTTTGTTTATCCCTGCACTTTTCCCTTACTTTTTTTTTTTAAGATTTCGGCAGCATTAAGGTTTATTCTCGACATAATAAGGTATGTTTTTAGTTGCTTACAGTTGTTAGACCCATGGTATTTAGGACTGTGAACATAAAAGGTCACAACGTCTTATATTCCTGTCTGCCTTTTTTTTTTTGAAGAATTTTATGTCTATAAATAATTAGCCGTTACTCAGCAAAATTGAGAATTGTTTTCGTTGGCTTTTTTCGTTTACACTTTGTCATCCAGAAATCTCTGATGGTCACTGTTCCTAAAAACATTAAGCCGCGAAGCATTTTGTTTTTTGGAGCATGATTTACCTAATCAAGCTCCTATACGCTAGCAAGCGAGGTCGGCATGGTATGAATCCTCCTCATCACCGAAGACCGCTTTTCCTAAATAAATTGGGCTGCGCATGCGCCGACTCTGACGTCATGTATTTGTGATCTCTGAAACCAACATGGCTGTCGTTGTCGGTCCGACAAATCGACGCAACTCTGGACCACCTGGACTAACAAACTAGTGAATATTTATTATGAAACGTAAGTGGGACTGCTCCGAACGTAAAAATTGTATTTGAGTCTATTATGCTACAATTGGCAATGTGGAATTTACGTTAGGCTCGCTAGATAGCTGCTAGAAGAAACGATCGCGGTCTTATGCGCAAGACCAGCTGAGATAGTAGCAGCTTCCTGGACCAACTCTTATCTAAGCCAGTCTTGCCTATGCGCGACTTGGCGGCGTAGACCCGTGCGCCACCACGCCACGCAACGCCGCCGCCGATGATTTTCCCAATATTCCGCACGCCGTTGCTGATGAAAAATAATTTCCGCACGCCGCCGCTGCCCGCCGCCGTTAATTTTTCGGCGCGCCAAGCCACTAGGTAGTTTTGCATTTTAATTCAAAATTTCAGTTATAACTTTTTAACGAGTTTTTCGCGATCTGAGGAACCTTAAAAACAAAAGAGGTAAGAAAGATGAAAATCGTTGAAATGACAAAACAAACTCAAAACAAACAAATGTTTGAAGTACTTACTCGTCTTAGTGTGCTAGTTATTTTTCACATTCGTGCAATGAGATTGGAGGTGTTAATATTTTACACTTTTAACAATCTTCTGCTACAGGTCAGCCACGATTACCAGCCCTCAGTCGGTTTGCATTCATAGCATTCCCATCAAAGGCCATAGCCATAAATTACATTTATTTCTAACAACAATAAAAATTCCTAAACATTGTGATCATTCTGACTACCACAGGGCCTCGTCACAAAATATGTGTAGCACAGCGTTTTTTGTGGTGGTTGAAGCTGTTTTTTTTTTTTTTTCGTCCTGCCAAGTAAAACTAGGATGCCGGTAACAGTAACTGCATACTGTTTTTTAAACCCAAAAAATTTATCATAAATAAGCTGAACTAATTACCCTTCTTCCCGCCATAGAAAAATATCTTACATTTTTTTGTTCTGTTTTAGGGCGGAGGGGGAGGCGGGTCCCTCCCCCCCCCCCACCACTGCCGTCCATTGAACATTCGAGCCTTAGCTTGCAAATTTTTAACAACAATATGTGCTATCACATTTGCCGTACAAAATCAAGCTCCATAGATCACAGTTGTGTTCTTGTTGGTTATTAGCAAAAACCCCTTTAGCTCGTGGATGTTCAATTTGTTGCGTAACCATCATCTAACGTGCATCCCTTTAC
This sequence comes from Lithobius niger, assembly GCA_023313725.1. Lineage (NCBI taxonomy): Eukaryota > Metazoa > Arthropoda > Chilopoda > Lithobiomorpha > Lithobiidae > Lithobius > Lithobius niger. The sequence continues at coordinate 81,704 of JAHWFP010224379.1, read as the reverse complement.
TCTTACTCAATCCACGGCAATGTTAATTTTGCCCTTCAGCTTTTAGTTCGTCCAGGCTTTTACAATAAATCTAAGGACCAGCGTTGACTGTCCAAGCCATTATTGCTTGAAATCGTTTGGTTGTAACACGGAAAAGAAACTAAATTTAAATTCCCTGATTCCCTCCCACGCATTTGTCCTGACCCCTACAGGCCCCAAACCAACAAAAGGACCATGTTCAGATCACTATGCATTCGCGTGCGTAGGCCTTCCCAATTTTACGCTAGCCATGAGCAATAAGTATACAGGATTTAACACATGAAAAACGTTATTAGCTAGCTAGTCACTACTTAGCTATAGAGAAAATCATAAAATCAACATCATTGATGCATCTTTCTCTCTATTTCTATGAATGGCGGACACTCATCCTTTAACTCTTAGTTTCTCTTTATCCCTGGCCTTACCCCTTACATTTACCACCATTTTAAAGATTTCGGCTGCATTGGGATTTATTCTCAACATGGTAAAATATGCTTTCAGTTGCTTACAGTTAACAGACACATGTCTTCTAGTGAGGCCGCCTTTTTTTGAGTAATCAGTCTTTTAACAATCGGATGTATACAATCGGATGATCTACTGTTAGTTGGTGGCGACGCACTAGCGTGTGTCTAGATACCCAGCGAGATATTCACACACACACAAAAAACAATATTTTGGCCGCCATTTTTCCAAGACTACCACCAAAACCGGGGCAACAGAACGGTGCAAAATTTACCCTATTAAGAGTATCACAAAATTTATTCCAGCTTACCGTGATTTTTTTTCTTTATTCAGCTATTTTTTGCTCCCTTATTGACTGGCCTACAGGTTATTATCGTCTACCTAAGTCGCAGTGCTTATACAAGGGCGGTGGGAGGGCCAGTCAATTTATACTTCCCGTTTCCCCGTTTCTGGGTTTCCACTGTGCTACACATTACAGAAATGTTTAGCAAACCCCGAATAAAAGGAACATTTCTTTATTTTCCTACTTTCATGGAAACTTTTCTTATTTCCTACTTTTATGAAGCCATTCCTTTACCCCACCCCCTTTACTTTTATGGAACTATTCTTTATGTCCTATTTTTTTGAAACCATTCCTTACTTCCTTTTTTTTTCCACATTTATGAACGTATGGTGTTTTTTTTTTACTCTTAGTGTAATTGTTTAATCTATAAAGTACTTCTAAATAAAAATAAAAAAGGGGGGGGGGGGAAGCTCCTGATTTAAAAAATCAAACCGTTTTTACGAACTTTAAAGTCGTAAACTTTACCTTGATAAGGGATAAGAGAATTTCATTGATCCATCCCTGCCAGCGCATTTGGTTCCCTCAAGAGAGTCATTTCCAAGAAGGCACGTAATTTAAATGGCATACAGGAGAAATTGTCACGATAATATTAAAGAAACTAAAGTTAGATTAGCTAGTATATTTAGCTAGTATCTGTCAAAAAAAATCCGAATTTTTCATCATTTTTGAAAGTGCTGTCAGTGGGAACACTTATAGTGCAACTGCAAAAGTGAAATGCAACAGTTGTTCAAATTGGAAGAATTTATTATCACTTTGTGAGTTTATAATACATTTCGTATTTAATTGTATTTCAGAGTTGCTGGAGGAAACTGACACAAGCAGAAAGTGACGTAACTCAAGCATTTCATTTTATCACTGAAGGGTTCCTACGAGATGATACAAACTTTTTAATACAATTTTCGAGCAAATTTAACATTTTGTGCAAGCTCCAAGTTTGGGCAGTTTATGAGTTAAATTGTAGTGATTACTGTACTTTAATTAATTTATATATACTCTTTTAATTAAAAAATTTAAAATTATAAACTCAAAATAAAACATGTGGTCGTGCACAGCTAATAAATAATCTTTAAAATCTGTAAATTTATTCGTTTGCATAACTGTGTAAACAAATTTAGGCCGCATACTCACGCGTCAAGCAACAAATACTGAGCACATACAACAAACAAGCGACTGGAGCGACTACCTAGTCGCAACCAGTCTTCTGTTCACTTCATCCACTTTTTCAACGAAAATGTTGAGGCGCACACCTCTATCACGCACTGCAACAACGATCTCTATTATATAATCTAAAAGTAGTAACATTTACAATTGCCGGTTAAAATGTGTTAGCTTTCAGCCCTAGTTTTAGATTTTAGGCGTAATTGTCAGCTTTTAACCCTAATTTGTATGCGATGTTTTAATTCTGTAAGTTGCAGATAACGGAAAATTGGGTTCGAGAGTACGAGAGTTCATTTACGCAACACGGTGACGAGACTTCACGTTGCCACCGCAACGTGATTTTAGGCCTTATTTTCAGCTTTGATGCCTAATATTTTTACCTGTCATTTTAATTTCGTAAGTAGCATCTAACGGTTTCGAGAGTAGGCATGTTCATTCATGCAACACGGTGTCGAGATTTTTTTGAGATGAAGCTTATGTGTGTCCTTTTTTTTACGGTTAAATGCGACGATCAAATGTTATTATTTCAGTGAGTTACGTCGAGAAAGCCTATTAGATATAAGGACGCAAGTATGTTTTAATTTGTCATGTCTTTTAAAGTCCACTTGCGTGCCACTGGAAAAGGTGACGGACGGATAAAGTCGTTGCTAGTTTTCCCAACCGTTTCGGCTGTACAGAACAAAGAAGAACGATAATTTTGGTAGGACAAGAAGCACCAATAGACCATTTTTCACCTTACAAACTTACTTCCGGGTCAGGCCTAGGATTAAACGAAGGAGGCAGCCATGTTGCGGGAATGAGACGGCCATGTTGGTTTTAGTGACGTCATATTCACCAGAAAAAGTGAAGCCAGCAATGTCAGCCAGTCAGAGAACTGCAAAGAAGCGCGCCTAAAAAATGAGACTGTTGGCTTGTTCGATAAGCGGAAATTCATAAAAAGAAAAACCCTGATCTCCGTCTTTTTTTTTACTAAAGTAAATGCTGTTTTTCATCGGCTAACAACGTAAACAGAGAGATTTTATTTTGTAAAACTCCGTTTTGTGCAAACTACTTGTCACGTGCTTCCTTGCAGCACTCTGATTGGCTGTACGGGCTACTTTGGAGGAATTGGTGAATATGACGCCACATCGCTGTCCAAATCAGTTTATCTTTACATAAACAATGCTATTGGAACTCGGGAATGAACCATCTTCTCTAGTCGCTCCATCTTTGGTACAGAAGACCACAAGCAGATGACATGTCACTTTCACATATTACCATTTTAGCCGCAAACAGTGATCTCGCAGAAAACAAAACCGCTGGACACTGCTCGGCTGTTTAGATGAACAGGTTAGGAGGTGGTCGGCAGAAACGAAAAAAAAAAATTTTGTGCATGCATCAATACATTAGCATGCACAGGGATAAGTGAAGATATCTTTCGCCTACTGGAATGCTTTCCGCTTGAATGAGAGAAGGCGCGACCTAAAGATTTAGTCGTATTTCGTGTCACTTCCTGCTGTAATAAGAATTAGGCTATTATAATGTAATTTATTTATTTACTTACTTGTTTAAAATAATCAACATAAAAACTTAAAAGTTTAAAAGTTCAAAAAAAAAGCTTCTAATTGCTGTTGAGTAACCCAGTTACATCAAAGAAAGAAGTGGCGATTTACTATTGGATCAACACACTAGTGAATTTTTTAATTCATTACACACACAAACGCAAAAATCGTCCGTTTCATTTAATTATTTATAAGTCTTGCACAACCGCATGATTTATCTTATTTAATTTTTAATAGTGATAATTTTTTTTAAATTACCCCAACTTAACTGAATCTGACAAATGTCGTCCCCCCCCCCAAGATTTGCGTCTCTTTGTTAGCCTGAAACTTTAGTTAGACTATAACAAATTCACCCTGAGATGTTAATGGCATTGTGTTCAGTTTGTTCAACTAAAGATTGCGTTTTGACCACGGAATCATAGCGGAGATATAGCCTAATTCTTTTTCGTTGTATTAACCATTTGATGGTGATCCCGTTGGGGGCGCGCTAATGACCTAGCTGTCATGCGCCATTAAGCCTCAACCCCTCCCCCCTCCCCGTTTGGGGGTTGGTGGATTGAGGTTTAATGGCGCGTCGACAGCTAGGTCATTAACGCCAATCACAGTCACAGTGCAGCTCCAGGCTGCCACTGCACCACATATTACAGAGACGTTAACCAAATCCCTAATATCCGTATACTTACTACAAAAATTTAAAAGCCCCGGACAGGAGGACAGACTCTCTCTCCTAGTTGACATTCGATCTCATTGGTACGGTGAATAAATTTACGTACAAAACATTGAAATAATTAGGCTAAGTGAAGATTTTATTTACTGTTAGATATTTGACTTAGTAGCAGCTTGTGATTTATTTTCAGTATACATAAAAACAATTTTTGTCTGTATTGAGCTCGGTAATTGTTTCCTTCAGCACGTGTAGTTGACCAACAGAAAAGAATATGATAATCATTTAGTAATTTAGGCGGTGCGTATAAACTAGTGATTGAAATTCATTATCTCGGAAATAAAAATAACAAATTTTCAAAAAGTGGGCGATTCTCGGAATTTAGAAATATCATGGATGGTTCACTGTAAGTAACCTCTTATGTCTCGAGTTGTGATAACATTTTCGTTCTGCAGTAGAAAGGCAGGCAGGATGTTATGCCTAAGTCTCGTAATTGGTTGCCCTACAATTAGTGTCTGACGTTGGCCCCCCCGGCCCCCGCCCGGGCGCGTTTGGATCTTTCAGGATTTTCCTCCAACTTGTACTTTTTAGGATCCGTTGTTCTCAACATTCTTTTTTTTTTTAGTTTTTTCTACAATCGGATATCCCATTTCGTAAATAATAATAGTTTTTGTAAAAAAAAAATAATAAATTAGCACAACTCTGTTTTGGTAGGCATTTTGCCGTACTCCCAAAAGTGGTCGGCTTACCAATCGTATCCAACGTTCGATGTGTAGTCGAGCAAACCAGACTACTGGGCCATTTGAGAATAGAAGTAGAAATAGACGATGCACGCGGCATCCACCCACCCAAAGACCTAAGCGCCAGATGTTTTAGGGGAAGAAGTACCACCATTATTACAGTTGTTTTTTGCCGCATGAGGGAGGAAACCGGAGTACCCGGAGGAAACCCTCGCGCAACGGGCGGGAAACAACCAGAGTAAAACCCGTACATATACACTTCCCATCGCCAGGATCGAACCTGGGTCTGTACGAAATCAGAGATGTACAGTTGGGACCAGGACGCCTATCGAATCTGACGCCCCAGTGCTCGCAGTTACCCGTGCATCCAAATACGTTGAAAGGTTCAGATGGATCTGAAATGGTGACTTGTTAAGCATTATTTAGTTAAGTTTGTTTTAGCTTGTAAGTGCTCTCCTCAAAGTTGAAGGAAACTGGATGTGCAGTAAATAGGAAAAAGAGCCTTTCCCAGCGTGTTTTCAATTTAATTTGAAACGTTTTTGCAGTTGTAAAGGATCCAGGATGAAATTTTAATTCTAATCGTGGTCCAAGCAAAAGAAAGTTTTTTGTACCCACCAATTCCTGTTTCAACTAAAAATTGTAGGCATAATAAATTTGTTTTATTCTTAGAGATTTCTTATTCGATTCCTTGTTTGATTCTTCATGTCGTAGATATTTGTCTTCGAGTTATTCTGCTATCTCAAAAATTTAGAAACATTTCTGAAACAGAGACATTGGTTTCGTCCCTTTATTTTGTTTTCGTCCTTTTTTTTGCATTACTGTAGTGTAACGATGGACGAGAATAAAATGAAAGTGGACGAAAGCAGGGAAAAAAAAGTACGAAACCAACATAAAAAAAGCTGTGATTATGATGCTTTTCTAAGTGTGCGTTTGTCTGTGAACTGTGAATCATAATAAATTTACGCACTCAGTGAAGTTGATTTTAAATAAGAATACTGTATTATCAGCTCGTTTGTCTGATTCAGTTTTAGGAGAGGCAATCGTTCCCATGCCCGCCCCCCCCCCCCCCCCGGATCCGCGCCTGCGTTTTCAAATGTTTTACCCTTCCTCTTCAGTTTACAAAAACAACCAAGTCGAAAAAACACGTGTCAGGGAGGAGGAAGTTAGGAAGATGAAAGTTTAGGTGCGTTTATTGTATTAATGATTGAGGCTTGGCTGGCTGAGTGATTGTTTATTTTGGTAGTTTGATAATGTCTGTATTTCCGATTTCGTTGTTTTAGCAGGCTGAAGAAGAAGGGTACAACCTTTAAAACATTTCAATTAAATTGAAAGCAAGCTGAAACAGGCTCTTATTTTTTTCCTAAACGCTAAGCTCCAGGAAAATCAAAATGGTGGTTAACGCAATATTACATTCAATGAACGTATGCAAAATATCATTTTTAATATTATACCCGCAAAGAATTGTATTAAGGGCTTTAGAATACGAGCAAATTTAAGCGCAGCACAATTGACAATGGTCAAATCTGATCCAAATAAAAATTAACACGTGATGTTATTTTTGAATTTATCATATTTTTATATATTTACTTGCATGGCAAGTAAGTTGATGGCAATAAACTGTATCTTATCTCATGTGCTTTTGACGGATGGAGCCCAATTAGTTTGTGAAATTTGGGCAAAGATTTCCGCAGTATGTGTGAGTTAAGTTGCTGTTAAATTTAGGCCTTTTTTCTAAAGTGTCTACATTATGATAATGCCCTTTACATTAAGCACATTTTGTAGTTAGTTACATAATAATTCTTGAAGAAATTAGTCAGCAAACCAGTAGATGTTCTATTCAACACCTTATTTTTTTCAGACTGAGGTAGCCCGTTGGGAGAAGGCCGCCGAGACTTGCAAAACATCCTGATGTATGTACCTGTACGCCCATACCTATTTAAATTAATATTACGCTAGGTTCTTATTTTAAAAACACAAAAATTTTGTCTAATAATTTTTTCCATACTTACTGATTTTGTTCTGATTATGTAGGACAAGAAGGCTCTGCAATGCTGCATGAGTGATGAATTGAAAACGGTAATATTTTGTTAACTATTCAGTGTGAATACAAGTGTATAAATTTGATTGGTGAATGATTGCTTTTTTTTTTTTAATTATTGGCTATTTAAGCCTTAATTTATCTGAAGCAAACTAAAGGTCGTATAGATAAACCAGATTGCTGTTGTATCTCACTGGACGTTTTAGAAGTGGAAAGAAGTGCGTAAGGCGAGGTTAAACCCTGGGATTCAAGGTCACGTTGGGATAGCTGGGAATAAGCACGTTGATGTGGGGGCGAAAGGGCCCCTTTCTGGTCCTTTCGGAGGAGATCTCAGCCTTGTTCCCTTGGACGCCTTTCCAACTTTACGTATGAGGTTAAGATTACGTAGCAAGCCTTGTGAGACAAACAAGATGGCAATTAGTTTTCAGGCTATTAAAGGCATTGTCCAGGCATGGCACCTGGCATGTCGCCACAGTCGCTGAGAAGAAGTGGTGTTGGCCAGTTTACGTATTGGTCACACCAATCTTACTCATTGCACCTTTTGAGAGGATATCCCCCCTGAATGTCATTGGTGTCGCCGGCCACTTACGATCCGTCACCTACTTGTTGGTTGTCACCATCTTGATGGTGTGTCGCTGTTTCCATCTTCTGCAATACTTAATGCGTCAGTTTGGTGATGAGTTAGTCCTGCTGTCTTTTAATTTTTTATTTTTGCAGGAATTACAGATATATGATAAGATCTAGATTTGAGGCTTGTTTGACATCTTTGTAATGTGTGGCACAGTGACAATCCGGCCCACTGCACTGTGACTGAGATTGGCGCTAATGACCTAGCTGTCGATGCGCTGTAAAGCCAACTGCACTGTAAATGAGGTTGGCGCTAGTGACCTAGCTGTCGACGTGCTATAAAGCCCACTGCACTCTCACTGTACTGTGGCCCCACCCCAGAATAGCAGCCAATGAAACCTGGTATCCTTCTACCCTGGCCAGCAGTAACTGGCAGCAACTCAGCCGAATCCCACTCCAGCTGCTTATCTGGTCATGTCATTCAGGCATCTCACCCCTGCCACCGTGCAGACACCACGACTGCCACACATTGAAGGTAATGATATTGATTAGATATGATGTTAGACATGAAGTTGCAGATGCCGCAGGCTGTAATACTCTCATATACGCCTCATACCTAATATGCCTGCCTTTACTCCAAATAGATTCTCTTATCTTTTGATATTCTGATATCTTCTGAGTAATACTCAGAAGTATTAAGGGGTTATGAAAGAAGAGAGGATTCCAACTGACCGCAGTATAAGGAGACTGAAGAGAAACACTAAAAAAACCAAGTGGCAATGATCTTTTTTTTTTATGATTTTACTTTTACTTGCTATAATGTGTAAAATGATTCTCAATTGTCCTTGCTCAGTTATCGATTAACTCATGCTTTTTTTTTTAACAATCAAGACAATTGATTGCAAAGTCAACGTGGAATACGTGAAAGAGAACATTCGGAAGATCGGAATCTCCGAAGTAAATACAGTTTGTTTATGAAATTACATGTTCGTTTCTGTTTTAGCTCAAATTACTGCGAGTTAAGCTCACACAACTGTGTTTTTTTGTTTTTTTTACCTTATCGGAATTTTTTACTTATCGGAATTTTTACCTTATCGGACACTAGCTCTACACATTTCTTTAGATATATTAGAAAGAAACGACGGCAGCCAATAACGCTATTTTCGTTAATATTCAATACGTGTATCAAAGAAGTGGAGGCGTCTACTAGGGTCGTAGAGGGTTTTAGGAAGATAAAACAGTAGGAAATGATGAATTTCTAACACAATTCTAGGAATTTTTTGGTAAAAAGAGACTAAAAATAACGAATTTTTAAAAGTTATGTTTCACTTTTTATTGTACCAACTTTCAGTGACCGTTGCACGTTCTCTGCCATTTTACTGTTAATGTATATTTGAAGCAAAAATTAGACTAAGGTAATGAACCAGGGTCGGGGCAAACTTTTCAAATACTAAAGAGAACGAGCAGCCCCTGTCATAACATACGCCACTCTCGTATGAGGCCATGTTGTCACACCGTCCCGTTTGTTGTGCCACTGCCATTTTTTTACTGTCTGTAGGAGCTCCGAGTTCCAAGCTGGCAGTTTTCCGTCTAGTCAACGATATATGTCGTAATATTTTATTTGTTAATTATTGTTAGTACATAATGTACACGACCCTTCATATTAACTACGGCTCGTCCTTTTTCATTGCTATCTTGTAAAGAATGAACATTTCCCCCCTTTTTCAGTGCTACCGTGGAAAGAATGAACACGTTCCCCTTTTTCATGGCTGTCATGAAACGATTGAATGTGGTCGCCCTATCGTTTCTGTTGGCTATCTGCACTTGGTTTGGTGGTCATTTGGACTGCCTTTTGTCCTCTGCATCCCCCTCGCCTATATCCTGGCGTAAACAGACAATTGATCGCCCTATCGCTTTAATTTTTACTGTTTTAAGATTGGTTATCATATGCACTGCCTAACCCCGCCCCCTTTTTTCTTGCCCGATACCCGGGCCTAAGCGAAATACACACTGGCCAAACAATGGTAGCACCCCCCCCCCCTGCCCCGAGTAAACTAAGCATGATAGGAAAAAAATGAAAGTACCAATAGGTAGCCCATTTTATTGTGGGTTAAAACTCACAAGCTCAATATTCAGTGTTCACTCCATTGGCATCACGAACAGCTTGACGACGAGCAGGGTAGGAAGACAAAAGAGACTCACAAAAATCCGTGTTGGTTACGGCCGCGCGGTTATTTGGTAATAACTCCAAAACCAGCAGTGTCGGCATGATGAAACTTGGTGTCAGGGTAGGGCTCATCCCCACGCGCATTTTAAGCCCAACCACAAGTCCATGCGCACCCTGTGAATGCAGCTATTAAAAAGCAAAACACGCGACAGCTTTCCCTGGAAGATGCTGCACTGCAGCGCACTCCACATCTGCGTTGAACTTCCATTTCCCGACGCACAGCATCAATGTGCTCCTCCATCGTATACGACTAAATCGAGTTGCTACAGGGACAGAAAACATCCTTTTTTCAACATTGTCCTTCAAAATGGATCCAAAATTGTCACACACATTCAGAAAATGGAGTTCAACACGGATCTTCGTGAGTCACTTTTGCGTTCCTACCCTGCTCGTCTTCAAGCCGTTCGTGACGCCAATGGATTGAATGAACACTGAATATTGAGCTTGTAAGTTTAAACCCACAATAAAATGGGCTACCTATTGGTACTTGCATTTTTTTCCTATCATGGCTTTTTTCCCCCGGGGGGGGGGGGGGGGTGCAATCATTGTTTGGCACCCCTTAGATAGATTTAACAAACTATCGTTCTATCATCACTGTAGGTGGGGTAGGTTACCTAGGATTACCATTGCTTCAGAAGTTGGTGAAATTATACCAGTGGATTTGAAGCTCATACATGAGCCAAGTGAACACTGAAAAAAAAAATACAGTTCTTAAGGCCTTTTTAGTAATAAATGGGGCCAGACGCAACAATGGCCCATCTGGTTTATTTATTTTTTTCAAGATTTATGTGTATTTTGAGATTCGTCGAGGTACCATTTGAACTCTAAATCAATTAAGGCAAAACAAACCAATACCAACGAGGCAAGAAAAATCCATATAACGCATTCCCACAAGGCATAATTCGTTCTGTAGTCTTACTTCGCTTATCAAAGGCAATCAAAATATAAATTTCATTACTCGTTATTTCATTTTCATACTATAATTGTAACCATTAAGTAAATTAATTATTGTGTGTATTAGTTTTTTTTTTTTTTTTAAATTAATTTCTTTGAGCCTTAAGTCAGCCGAAGCAACTTAATGCTTGTATGGCTGAACCAATAGTATATACGACTATTGCAATGCATGACGAATTCCTCACATGTAAAAAGAAATAAAACAAATTAAACGATGCGGGCTTCATTACCAGGAATTAGGACACCTTGTCTGATCCAGTCTAGCAGTTTTTTGGCCGTTACTTCTTCCCTGGTTAAGAGCCCCCGCGCAATAGGCGGCCAGGTCGTGTGGCCAGTGGTCGTCGGGGCCAAAAAACAAGTAGAACACGGAGCAAGTACGGTCGCCCTGTGGTCCCCTGCGCGCTGCCTGGGATCCCAGTGGCTACTGTGACTGACTGGCCGCGGTGCTACATAAACCGTAAGCATTTTCGTTGGCCGAATGCGACCTGGTCGCGCGGCTTGGTCGCTCAGTGCTCCACCGGGGCCCTAAGACTTGGGTGCTGTTGCTGGAGAAAGTTTATGGAACTCCTGACATCACATTGCTTTCTAATTGCTAAAATTTGAGATTTGAAGCTACAGTTATAGGGCATTTACTATATATACGTATCACCACTGTGTATAAATATGTTACATAAATGTGAATTTTAAAACTTCTAGTTACAACCTGTGGAATGCGACCTTGAGGCTATATATTTTATTTGTTTATATTTGGTTTGTTGGAAGCGTTCTTTAATTATCATTTTGTGTATCTATAGTTCCAGACTCAAATGGAAACAGCTGCAGACAACTGCAAAGAATTCACAGAGGTGAGGCAACTTGCTAGAAAACGGTGGACCACTTTTCACTGTTGCGTAAAGTTATACCGTGCATGTTTTCTTTTTAACACTTGATAGACACACATTAAAAAAAAAATATGCAAATTTTCACCTGCAGTGTTTCTGAATAATAAGGTTTGTGATTATTCTTCTTACAATCATGTCTATTTTTTTTACAGTGGAAATCGTATGGCGAATGCGCAGATAAACAAAAGTAAGTTGTATCTGTGGGCATGTGTTTGAAGTTATTTAAAAAAAATTCTCATTATGTAGAAAGGATGACACATGTTTTAGCTTAGCTAAGTACCATGAATGCCTTGTCATGGTTAGATAAGGTTTCAGTGCAATCAGGTGCCACTTTTGTCATTATCACTGTTCATTTCTACCGATCTGACTTGGTAAGTTTGATTTATTTAAGGAGCAGTGATCCACTGAGGTCTATCAGCCCCACAAAACATGAGAGAGAACAATATACCAAGTTAAAAAAAATTTGAGTAACAACAAAACTAAAACATAGCCTGTCCCATGCAGGTTTGTTAAGAGCCTTTGGATAAGAATTATACTACGGCGTATCTGCAAATTTGCTAAAATTGTGAGCTCAAAGTGCTCAAACAAATTTGTGATAAATATGAAACCAGTAATATTGAAGAAACCAATCAGAGGCACTAAATGATACCGTTTTATCTTTACGATGATTCCACGTTTTAAAATATACGTGATTGCAATCTGAGTTGGGTTTCTAAGAACAAGACTAAATGCAGACAAAAATTGAATGAAGGTTAATTTTTATGTTTTCTACTTTATAGCTGGATTGCAATCCATATCCCTAAGAAAATAAGGGTAAAAATGGAAAAAAACCGGAAGAAAAATAAGAAGAGGAGCAAAAAGATGTATCCGGTGTATAAATCACATGATACCCACGTGACTATGATGACAGACATACAAATTTGCTTAAGTGATTGATTTCAGAGCTTAAATAAAAGTAAATGGAAATTAAGTGGCGTTCTGTAATTGGTACTAGACGTCATCAATAAAGTAAATGGCAATTTAGTTACTCGTTCAGTTCTTTTTTTTTTTAAGTTCTTGCTGGTTTTCGAAATCTTGACGATATTCAGTACCACCGTGCACTAAAAACGATTGTAATATTCATCTGAGAAGTTAGTTCGTTGGTGTTAGTTAAGTGATGAACAGTCGATTGAAATTAATTTGCGAAAAAATACACATCCTGTGCAAAAGAGGAATAAAATTACGTATGTTACATCATGTTCATCGAAGATAATTAACTCAAAAGCACTTTAAAAACACTTTGGAAGCAGACATGAGTGGAGTGTGGCGATTTATTTTGTATTAGTAGAGATAGGTTTTGTAAACTTTCGAATGATGAATAAAAATTCGAACCCAATCACCAATCATAACGTAGTATAGCGTCAGGGGCTGGATTACGGGCGGAATTATAACTTATGGAAGAATTGCAAGTAGAAGTTAGGGCTATTGATGTTTATTTGTTCAGAATTTGATGTCAAATTATACTCGCCTGCCACTACCTGATCTGCTACAAATAACTAATGGGATGGGGATGAATACAAATGATGTTTTAGGGGCATGCTGACTGAAATTGGGCTATTTGGAGGAAAAGGAGAGGAATAATTTCTAATTATCAATATCGAAAAGTGACTTACTAGTTGGTTGGCAGGGAAGGGAATGACAGTTTTGGAGTGGGAATGCCAAGACATTGTTAAAGAGGGTTCTATGCTATACATTGTTGTAGTCATGGTGAGTTCATGGTTACAATAAAGGAATTGTACAGTACAATTGATATTGAACAATACAATATATAATCTTGTTCTTTGGAGGGAAGACAAACTGAGAAACAAATCCGGACACCAAGGCTCTTTGGGAAGTAATGTATGGTCGTCCAGAGTTAACTGACGAGAGACTTAGCATATCTCAGATCTATCCCAATCATAACGTAGGTTGAAATGCTTGACGGCAATGTGGCGATACTTTGCTTTTACCGTACTGATGAATGCTTTTGTAGTCCTTACGTAAGCCATGTTGAAAATAATGACCTAGTCCGTAAATGGGGATTTTTTTTAAGACTTGTTTAGTGACCAGCTTTAATCCCGAAAGTGACAGTTAGCACCAGAAAAGGGTACGCAAGGAATGAGTCAAAAGTTCTTGAATTAATACTTTGTCACTTTGAGGACTTCTACTACCATAACTTTCCCAGAGCATCTTTCATTCAGACGTAAAAAAAGTATGCGGCCAGCAGTCTGCAAACTAAAACAATTCGCTACGAAATAATCACTCATATGGCCTTTTCATACGAGTCATTATTTCATACCGAATTGTTTTAGTTTGCCGACTTACATTTTTACGTCTGAGAGGAAGATGTTCTGGGAAAAGTTATGGCAGTGGATTTCCACAAAGTGACAAAGCAATTCAAGAACATATGGTTCATTTCTTGCATACCATTGTCTTATGCTATAACTGCCACTTTGGGGATTAAAGCTATCACTAAACAAGTCTTAAAAATAAAAATCCCCATTTATGATCTACCGGTAGGTAAATATTTTAAACTCTTGCTTCAACATGGCTTATCTAAGAAACTACCGTGTCTTATAATAAACCGTGCATTCATCACCACGGTAAATGCAAAAGTGTCATCACATTGCCATTAAGCATATAAATCAACGCTGGGATTGGTTGAGTTCAAAATTTTAGTCACCATTCTAAATTTAACAAAACCTATCTGCACTAATAAAAAGTAAATATACTTTCAAGCCAATGAAGTGTTTACAATAAACACTGATGGATGATGTTTGTTTACCCATCTTGAGATGGCGACATCGAATTTTTCTAATTGGCACTTGAGTGTCAAGTAGCCGTCGAGTTAATTATCTTCGATGAGTGATGTAATACACGTAATTTTTATTCCACTTATGTACAGGATGCGGTCCATGCCATGGAGTATGTTATTGAGGTTGAAGCTGCAGATGCGTGGAGATGCATGTGACGCCAATGTTAACGCAAAATTACAGTGCCATCTATTGGCGCATTAGAAAAAAAACAATGTGCTGTTAGGGTTAGATCAGACCAACAATGGGTTGACCCTATGAGACGCCAAAGATATTATTGTAAGTAAGAAGGCACTAAACAAAGGATGTATTGGAAAACAGACAAGGCAACGTGAAAGCAAAGCGCAAGGTTTGCATTTGGATTTCTGTACATATTGTTGTCGGGTTACTTAAACCCTTTAAACCCGCGCACTAGCAGGAGCAACAGAAGACGTTTGCGTGCAGTGGCTGCTTTTTGTGAGGCGACGAGACGTTTTCGTGTGGGGCAGTTGTGTTAGGGTCGCTGCTACACTGCAGGTTGCCATTTGTTTTACATTTTGGTGTTGTTATAGTGTGTATAGGATAGATGGCCTGCAAAAGGCTACCGTCCTTAAATAAACCTAACCTAACCCTTTAAACCCTTTTTCGAACCTTCATACAGTGCGATCATTTTTTATGCCCAAAGGTGTACCTGGAAGTTGTTAAATAAAAATAAACAATGTAAAACACAAGAAAGCAGCCTCATAAAAAAAAGTTCGTGTTACATGAAATTGAAAGTGTCGTCATACCATTAAAGCCAAACAACAAATACATTATAAATTCAATGGTCGACTCTCGATTAAAAAAGTAATTGAATTTCCTTTTTCACACTCCAACAATATTTACAAACATAAAATTTCACAACGAGACATCGATCAAATGAATTTGTCCCACAAGCCGGCAAAGAGCGTCTCCGCCACTTGGTAGCATCCTTTTGCGAGTGTCTGACTTGTGGCGCTGAAACGTTCTAATACCTATAGTCTGGTTTCGCGCCACTCAATCGGATACAATTTACACAAGAATGGAATGTCTGTCTCTCGTAGAAAGTTTGTCGCACACACGTTCGAACCGCTGGCAAAAGTATCAAGTTGATGTTCTTTTCCGAATGTGGTAATTACTCCTTAATTACAGGCAAGTGGATAATTACACCAATTTGGGCTTCGAATAGAACGCTGCAGTCGATCCTTACAACATAACCATTGCCAAGCATCAAATAAACTACATCATTGAAAAGCAAATCAACAAAAGAAGGGCGAAACTATAAAAAACACACAAGTTTCACCATGCAAAGTAGTGTTGTCAGCAAAACTGTCTGCTACCAACAGCTGTTACTCCAGTTAACTGGCACCTTTCTAAGTGGAATTTGAACTTAAGTTCAGCTGTCACTTGGTACCAGAAACATGGTTGCAGTCATTTTTATATTCCACCAATTTGAATGGTGAACACTTGTCAGGTTCTTTCATCCTCTTTTGGGTTTGGTTTGTGCTATTTATCTAAAGCTAACTTCGTCGTAGCTCGAAAATTGAAACCGAAAGTAACTCTTCTATTTCCTGTGCTCTACTTACTTTACGATGAAAAAGTACTTTGCAACGAGCGAGAAACTACATGTGTGAAGATTTGATACATCTTATACTCGCTGATTGTTGGTTAAATAATAAACATTAAGCTGTAGTGGATACTGTCGCAGTACGGCACGAAATCGCAGACAGGGTTGCATTCAAGCAATCCAAGGTGGTCACTGGGTCACTTGGGTCACCAGTTTTGGTACTGGATCACCAGTTTAGCCACCCAGACCCGGAGGTAATCCGGTGACCCACTGACCCAAGTAACCCGTATAAACAAGCTGTTAAACCTGTGTTGTTTTCTTTTAATTTAAAACAAAATATAGAAAACCTCAGCCATTGAAAAGGACGTCAATTCGACTGTTTCCTTCTGTTCCAGCAGCCTCTGCTTCGTAACTGAGTTTTGCAGCCAATAAATTGTTTTCATTTTCTACCTCGCAGGTTGAAGTGATGTTCTCTGTGGCAAAATTCTTCGCACTTACCAATTAAGCTGCTTATCTTCTCTTTCAATTGTACTTATTTAGTAACCAATTGTATGACCAAGTACGGTCAACTAGGGGTCAACTGTGGGTCAACTAGGTCAAAATAAGTGATCCAGTTCCAAATTAGGCCCATAGTGTTCGTCATCGAGAACAACTTGTGAAACCGAGAGGGACGTCCCCCACGAAAATAATTAATCCATGTGGGAACTTCTCTAAAATAAGCTATCGCGTTGTTGAAAAAAAAACACAACAAAAAAAAAACGTGAGTATCATACCAAAAAAAAAAAAACTGGTAAAAAAACCATCAAATTGAGAATGGTTTGGCCGTTCAAAGGAGTGATATCAACTGACTAAAGTATTCGCCAACTTAATCCTAGCAACCAACGTTAAAGAAAAAAGCTGTTGATATCAATGTTTTAACAGACCAAACCATTCTCAAATTGAGTAGCTTGTCCAGCTTTGGTTTTTTAAATATGATATGATTTAATTGTAGGCATGTAATTTTTCTACCTTATGGGATGGGACCTGATTACTTTTGTTGGCTAATTTAATATGTTTTTATTTTTATTTTTCACTTTTGAAGTTAAACGTCCGCTCCGTGTATAAAAGCCCTACATAATGACGAAACGCTTCCAAACAATCTTGAAATTTAAATTATTTTGGGAAGTTAAAAACTGGTGATGCAACGGCCTTAACAAGCAGGAGCAATTCGTAATTTGTGGTTTTGTGGTTGTTTTTCAACGATTATGGATGTCCGCTTATAATTACGAACCATTAATACTCTAATGGTAGGGTGCATTCACGCAACGAAATGTTCTTGCTCGCCGAAAGCTTTTTGCTAGTAAACCGTTATTTATTTACGGTTAGTCTCTAGTTTCTATTAAATGAATGCGGCAATACATAACAGATTAAATATATTGTAAATAGAAACAAGGATAAAGAACAAAGTGCAACAGTAATTTTAAACATTGCTGCAACTTTATTGTTATTTCTCGCAATTTCCAAATTTTGCTATTCTCGGACGAAGCACAGATGGCACTGATCAGGTGACGGTAGAACAAATAGCTGCTGGCAGCGAGAAATCAAAATCCAACATGGCTTCCATTTCGGGGTTATCGTATCGAAACAAACCATCGAGTGCTGGCATTCAGAAATCAATCCGCCGTCTTGTACTGCAGTAAAAATTGTTTTCCTGGTGTCATAAATCGATTCTGTCACGCCGCATAAAATCGTTCTTCGTGTCGCGAGGCAAGAGGAGAAAATGAGCGTCCGCGTCGTTGCCATGGTTATTACGTGTAGATACAGTACGAAAGCCGCATGCTCCGGTAAGGGCTATTTACGCAACAACTCTCCTTCACCTTCTCGCAGCTAGAAGCCAGAAATCATCTGAAATTCCAACATGGCGGCTCTTTTAGCTTTGCCGGTTTGCTACGAGTTCAAAAGCGATTGGGATAATCGTTTCGTCAGAAGAAATTCTTTATCTTATTGTTACGGATTATAAGACTGCAAGCATTTACTCAAACGATGTTGGATTTAGCTAAGCCAGATAGCGTTGTTACCATGGCAACGACACCTTTGCCATCGCGATTAAATTCCAGCTGCGAGAATGCAAAGGCGAGTCGTGGAGTAAACGCGCTATAAAGGCGAACTTCAGCAGCCAGCAGGTATTAGGGCACGTTTACGCATTCGCAACCACTCGTTTTTGCATTCTCGCAGCTGGAATTTTATCACCTCACGAAAACAGCAAATAACGTGAGTTCAGAAGCGTTTGGGAAAATTGTTTCGTCATTAGGAATTCTTTATGTTATTGGCACGGATTATACCGCATAAACGCGCCCTTAACCGAGTAAAAGCTATAGTGAGCGAGAAAATTGTGGTTCAGTAAACCCGCTTTTACGCACGCCGCGAAAAGATGGTTTATTTTGTGGACCGCTGGATTTAGTAACAATTAAATGTTCTGCAAATTACACCGAATTTTACGCGCACAATGTTTTGAAGTGGTATTACGGAGATTGTTGGTACGCATGCAGTCATGCCAGGCCATTATTTTTCCCCCATCCCCCTTTTTTTATTCTAAGGTCACTAATTAGTAAGAGGTGCGTCACCTGGTGTGCAATAATAAGTGTTCGTTGGTATACAACGTTAAAAATTATGTATACTACTCTGAAATCAAGACACACGCCAGTGTATCGCCCACCAAGATAAACGATAACATCCAGATAAAATATATATATATATATATGAGCATCACGTTGATCACTAGACACGATGTGTCTTTACAGCTAAGGTAGTTTGACTGTTTTCAGCTATCTGAGAATAAATAATAATGCGAAAGAAAAGGCTGAAACTTGTTTAATTGGGAGACTTTGGTTGCTTGACAACATAAAATTCACCATTAACGACACAGCTTACCGTTTTCTTGTTAAAAAAACGACGTAGACATTGCTTTGGAGATGTGCCCTTTTCATAAGGCCTCTTCTAATAATCAATTGATTCAAGTGTTAGGGACCTCTAAACGACCAAACTGATTGTTTTACATTGTTTTAAACATTGTTATTATGCAACAATGCCAAACTGAACATTCAGTGAACCTGTGCGTTTTCAAAGACATACTGCAGTACTAATAAGAAACACTAATCATATAAAAAAAAGGTGAGTGCTTTCGTCAAAATGTAACGAAAGCCAACAGAAAAAAAAATGGACCGGAAAACTATATTGGTGTTTCCATCTCATAATTACTAAGAAAAAATATATAGATTTCATAAATTTGGCCCAAAAAAATCTGATATCTACCCCCCAAAAAACTTGTTAAGGATTCCCGCCAAGCTTTTCGGTCGTGTGCAGTCGTGATATGAAACATCAAGCTTTTTCGCCAAGCTAATCCCACCGACTAAGATTTCAAACGTTAAATGAAATAATTGAAAATTGCGCAGTAAGCAATTTTCGTATATTTCATTTAACCTTTGAACTATTACTTGGTTTGATATTACGACTTCACACGGCCGAAAAGCTTGGCGGGAATCCTTAACAAGTTTTGTTTTGGAGTAGATTTCTACTACTAGTGATATCGCTACTCTGAATGTTGAGAACTTGGAGGGACTAGCTGTGATAACTGGCCTGGCTCGAGTGAAGTCATATAGCACTTCATGATTAGCTCCCCCTAAAATTCCAACATTCGGCAAAAACTGGTTTGGTCTCCAGATTTAACTGTTAACTGGGCTGACGTGACTGGATTCGAACCAAGATCTCCAGATCATTAATGCCATAACATTCATAACGTTGCAGTGTACGCCCAGAATCGATTGAAATTACAGGTATTTTAATATCCAACTCAATTGTGCCAAAAAAAAAGAAACCCCGTTTGTTTCACATGCTTAACATTAGGATGTAGAATGATCAGTAGCGTGGACAGGAGGGGGTATGGGGGGGGGGGGGGGGAGGAAATTGCTCCTGCCCTTTTCTGAAAAAAGGCCCTTGTTACCCTTTTTCTAAAAAAAAATATGCTCTATTATGCTTTTTTGAACCGATAAATGCTGACACTGTAGCCAGGAAAACGGCGTAGAGGCCAAAAAGGCAGAACGGAGGCCAGGAATGGGACAGAAAAGGGTAAAAGACACAGTTGCTAGCTAAAGAAAAAAGAAAAAATCACCGTCCCGTTTACTTAAAGTTGCTCTTTCCCTAACCGTCGTCTGTGCGCGCTACTGAGAATGATCGTAAGGATATCGCGTTTTTACAATCTATAATAATAATAATAATATAGGTTTGTTGCAAATGCAACCAAAATGGCAAGGACCTGGTGGTCACTGATTGTCATCCGATGTTAACACATTAAACCATTACAAATTACAAAAGTTAAACAGTTTAAAAGTTTAAAACAAATAGATGGCTCGGCTGCAGAGGATGGGTTGATGGTATTGGGTTGGGGTCACGAATGCCTTACCACTAAGGTTAGACCTACCAGGGACACAGTGGTCCCCGATGGCATCGCCAAACGTGAAGAACAAGTGGGGGAAACAGCCGGTGTCATTATTTGAAAGTATATAGGCCTAAATTACTATTTTTTTGTTGAATTTGCATGCTTTGTTGTTCAGTGTACCGTACTTGCAAGCGAATTAAAAATGTCTGCTACCTTTGAATGCGTTTTCAACCCAAACCTTGTTTACTGCAGTTGAATTATTTACTACTGAATTATCAGTTTACTAACGTATAAAAATCTCGATAGCACTACAATTTTTCAAGCGTTTAAGTAATAGATATCCGTGAAGTAGACCGGATTATCCTGAAATAATTGCTCGTCTGCGAGAAACGGAACAGTCCAAAG
>JAHWFP010224379.1:36824-55897 GCA_023313725.1 Lithobius niger | reverse complement strand
TAGGCATGTGAATACAAAAATCCCACGGTCTAATCCTCATCTCTACCTTTTTTGACTAGAGGTATTTTTGTCGGACAACGACGAGTTGAATTGTTAGAAAACGAGTCATTGTTGCAATAAAGTGACAGTCTTAGCGCATTGTTGCCGGCCTATCGTCGAACGTCTTTGTTAGTAACCAAACCATTGTTATGATAGTATAATAATCCATTGTTGGATTGAATGTTCTTTGCTTCAACTCCGTTTGTTAAACTCAATAACAGCAATAAATGCACATTTGCTCATTATAATCAATTTTAACTCTTAGCTTAGAGGCCTCCTTCAGCTGCAATTAATGGATTATTTGTTTATTTTTACCAGCTGTTAATGTTAACTGCGGGTTTTGAAAGAAGGTGGCACTGGCCACTATTTCTCCGGGGCCCCCCCCCCCTCGGTACGCCACTGAGTGCAACTACGATTTGGTTGCAAAAGATGGTGAAATATGTTCTGAAGTTTTTTCAAAACACGTATAAACCTAACTGTTAAGTCGCTAGAAAAATGGCAACTGCCTAAAATTCATTGCACAAACCAGTACAAAATGAAATTATTTGTAATTTTCATTGAACTGTTTCCTGAAAAATGTTACTTATTTAAAAAAAATGAATAGTTGTTGCTTTAAAGGGTGAAATAGTTTAATATCCTTTGTATTTCATACTTTTAGAAACTAATTGGATACGTCAACATTGATAGCGGTAGAATTTTGACTTACATTAGTAAGAACCAAAATCCTTCGTTTTCTTATTTACGTTAATAAGAACCCCACGCCTTCCTTTCTTACTTTCGTAAGTAAGAAATACATGCCTAGCCGTGGTTCTTACTAGTGGTAAGATAACGGTTTCATTGTTGTAGCAGTGTGTCTGGATGATTGTTGTGATAGTATAACGGTCCATTGTTGGTAGGAATGTTCTTTGCTCCGACTCCGTTCTTAAAACTCAATCTACATATACAATAGGAAGCAGGCGGCCAAGTCACCGGCCACGCCATTTCGTCGTACAGTCAAGTACCCCACCCTGTAGTGCCATCTGCTGACGGGATTCGCCTTCAAATTCGGGTTGGGACACTTTTCCAACGTCTTCGAACAGATGGCGCCATTTACCAAACCTGCCATGTCGCCGTCTATTGACGGCCGTGGACTACAAGTTCGGGTTATAACACTTTTTCCAAAGTTTTCGAAGAGATGGCGCCACTTACCAGACCTGCCGCACAGTTTTGGGGTTCGGTTTTTGGTATTGTTGTGGTACCAAAGCGGCCAACAATGTTTTAGTCGCGTGGACTGTTCCATTGTCGGCGTTTGAGCTAAAAAAAAAACAATCCGTGTCTACTAAACCAGACAAGTTTAAACCAAACGACGATTGGTTCTTAATTTCGAGGCCCCATTGCAGCCTGATACGATGGACAGGCGCATTTATTTCTTAAATGTTCACTTTCAGAAAGGAGTTGAATTGTTTTTAAGTGGACGGCAACAATCGTTACTTGCAACAATCTCGCATTGCACGGTACCGAGGTGAATTGTTTCAAAGGATTAACTTAAACATGGGGTTACTTGCTTACTGAATGCTGGATTTCTCGGGGCTTTTTTCAGCCTTCAGTCAAACATACGCATGCGACTTTTCCGGGGCTGCACCAAAGGGGAAATGTTACGGGGCGGTGTTTCGGGGGGGGGGGGGGGGGAAGAGGGTGCAATGGCAAGTGTGTGTGGAGGACGATGCGCTATACCCAAGTGAATTGTTTCAAAGGATTAACTTAAACATGGGATTACTTGCTTACTGAATGCTGAATTTCTCAGGGTTTTTTTTAGCCTTCAGTCAAACACACGCCAGCGACTTTTCTGGGGCTGCACCAAAGGGAGAATGTCACGCGGTGAAGTTTTCGGGGAGGGGGAGGCGGGCAAGCGCGTATGGGGGGACACGTATGCAAATCCGGGAGGGGGCAGGAGTGTGGGGATTGGGGGTTAAAGTAATTGTATAGGGAGATGGCATATGTGCGAGCCGGTTTGATAAATTTAAAACCAAAGACCAAACACCTGGAGAGAAGCGGGGGGGGGGGGGGGGGGGACGCAGCATTCGCACGGGCGCAACTAGTAACTACAATAAAAGCCTTATTTGTTTATTTTAATAAATTTTAGCTCTTTCCTTTGGCTCTTTCTTCAGCTGCTATGAATGTATTATTTTGAAAACATTGATACGGAAACGTTGATACGTAAACATTGATAGGGGTAGAAGATTTACTTACGTAAGTAAAAACCAAAGGCCTTCGTTTAAAAACCCCACGCCTTCGTTTTCTATACCTAAGATTTTTTTTTTCATGTTTCAAAAATTAATAGTTGTTAATTTAGAGTGTGAAATAGTTTAATAATACTTTAGAAACGATTTGGGATGCATAAACATGGACAGCGAAGAACTATTGATAGCGATTACCCGCGCATTTCCCGTCCAATACTTTAACGCACCAAACAATCGTAATCTCGCTCTTTGAATTAGGGTCTATTCCAGTACACTATCCCGCAAGCTTTCGTTGGTTTTATATGCCTAAAAAGGTTTTCGCAACATAATAGGTGGTAGGCCTAACCAGACAAAAACTAACTCGCGCTAATTATTTGAAATTATCTCTCAAGCTAACTTAGCATGAGATATAATTTCAAATAATTAGCGCGAGTTAGTTTTAGTATTTGCTAAACACCGCAAATCCCGCTACAATTCTCATCTGGTAACTGTACACTCTGAAGACAATGTGCACTGGTGGGGAGGGGCGGGGGATGAATCTTATTGCCACGTTGACAGCCAGGTCATTAGCGCTAACCAAGTCACAGTGCAGTGGTCCGAGTTGCCGCTGCGCCACACATTACAGAGATGTTAAACAAACCCCAAATCTAGATCTTATCATAGATCTGGTAGGGCACATAACTGGGTACCTCTACACGACTTGCGAACAATCCGATCAGTACACACTTTGTGCACTTTCTGACCCACGATGTGTACAAAATGTGTACTGGCACTGCACAGTTCGTGAGCAGGATGAACTGGTGCACGATGAAATAAATATATTAGCAGTGCACATCAAAGTGTACGAATGCGAGTGCAAACAACTGGCAATGGATGAGGTAATAGATATCTTAATCAATTCAAACTGGGTCTCAGAAAAGTTGATCTTTCCATGTTTTTAAAGTGTTTTTGACATTATTTTGTTTTTTTTATGTGTATTTTTATTTTTAATCACTAACATTTGCGATGACGCAACCCAATGGGTCTAGAAATTATAAATCTTGTTCAAAGTTACTAGCGGCTGGTGTTAGAGGGTAATATTTTATCCCTTCCAGTTTCCTTTTACCATTTATTTTTGGTAACAAAGCTGATATAATAATATCCGTGAGAAATTGATGGTTAACCGACGATAATTGCACGTCTGCGAGAAACGGGCAGTCCAATGGTCAAGGGGTTGGGAAAATTGTACGAGCTTGTAGCGCGAGTGATTTTCCCGAACTCCCGAGCCATTGGACTACCCCGTTTCGAGCAAACGAACAATTATCACCTATTTTTCATGGACATGTTTTACCGCCCGCCACTCGTCCGGTAGTTTTGCACCGCAATTCCCCCCGTCAACGCAGCGGTACCGCAGCGTAAAAAAAAAACCAATTGCGTCTCTGACTACCTTGGGTGACTTCAGAAGTGTACACATCCTTCGTTTACCGCAAAAGCGTTACCGAAATGGCGTCCAATTTCAAAGAAATAGACGTGGAATTGTTTATTGGGGGAGTATAAAGAACTATCCTGAAATATGAAATGTTGCTGCAGAAATGGTTGAAGACTCATTGGGAAGACGCAATTACAGAACTTATACGAATTTTTTACTTAATCTGCAAAGGATGTATAACATATTCCCCTGGTACGTCTTAAATTTGTACATCAATGTACCAAACTTCGTCGCACTGGTTTGAAAATATTTTTTTGTTCACGAGGTAGGCGAAAAAAGCAGTATCGTCTCATTGGTTTCAAACTGTAATTTTTTGTACACGGGTTAGGGAACCGAACGCGCACATACGTCACGGCAGCGGCACCGCACCGTCAATGCGCGTTAATAAAACGCACGTGTGCATTGATTGGCGCAGCGGCACCGCAGCGTCGACGCGCGTCCAAAATACGCACGTGTACACCGGAGCTTATCGACTTATTTTAGTTTTAAAACATTTTTATTTGTAAATTTAATTTTTTTACCTATGACTGATATAAATTCCTAAACGGAAACTTCCGGTTTAGAATCTTCCTGTCTAGGAAAGTCAGAGGTAAGGGGGAGGCGTCCTATTTTAGTCTTCTGTACAGTTGTATACCGACTGAGAATTGCAACGACTTTGCTCGTCCGTCTGTGCGTCGCTTTTTTCAACTTCGGAACGGTTCCAGCTAGAGACGACCACTGTTTACAACATTAGATTCAGTGTCAAAAGTTAGTAAAATAACATGGCAAATTAAAGCATCCTTACTTCCTTATAGCTAATAGACTTCGTCGTAACTAAATGAAATAATAACATTTGATCGTCGAATGGTCGAATTGCAATACTAAGGAGAACACGAAGCCGTAAAACAAAAGGATTTTAACTTCGTGGCTGCATGAATGAATAGGCTTATACGCCTATCCGCTTCTTACGAAATAACAAAACTGCAGTTAATAAAATTAGGCCTAAAAACTGAAAATTAGGCCTAAAACACGTTACCACGGCAATGCCAAGTTGCTACGAGTCGCTGCTGATGTCTCTCTCAGTACCTTCCTAAAGCACCGAACAGAGCGATCAGAACGCACCACTGTTGAGACAGATTGGCTCCAAACATGACGTCGCGCGTGCGCAGTGATGTTGCGTCAGCCGTTCAGTACCTTCCTAAACTACAACACAGCTCAACAAGCTCAGCAAAGTATTCGATACGTCATACCTTCACCGCGACCAGACCTGGCTAATGGATTGGACCAGGATTGGCTAATAGATGTGACCAGGCGAGAGCAATGCCAAATTGCGAACCATCTCAGGGAGGTGGTTTGCAGGGGTGGAGGTTTCAGCATGCGCGAGGTAACAGTTTTGACGAAACAGATTCATCGCTGACGATGTTGACGTCAATCAAGCCGCATCAACACGGATATTAGCAGGGAATGAGCCAAACTGTCACCAACAGTGGTGCGTTTGGTTCGCTCTGTTTGGTACCGTCTATTGTGTCTCCCGGCACTTCCCTACTCCCACTGATCTATATAGGCTACGTCTTGCGCATTACGGTCAACACTAGCTCACACAGTGTTGCAAGATGAATAGCTTACTGTATAATCCAAGTCGCCGTTAGCTGCTACTTACGAAATTAAAACTACAGGTAAAAATTAGGCCTAAAAGCTGACAATTACGCCTATAATGTAAAATAGGCCCAAAAGCTAACCATTTTAAACCGGCAATTGTGATGGTTGCTGCTTGGCAGTTACTGCTTGGTTTTGCATCTGTCATACTAAATAAATACAGATGCAAACCTATTTACGTTGCCTTGAGATCGGTGTTGTAGTGCGTGGTAGAGGTGTGTGCCTCAACACTGGAAGTGGCAGAACTGTACAGAAGACCGGATGCGACTAGGTAATCGCTTTAGCCGCTTGTTTTACTTTCCCCTTTTCCGAATTTCGTGTTTCAGGTAAAACCGTACATTTATCTACTTTATCTGCTGATTTTTAGTGGTGTTTCAGTAGCAAGTGTGTAGGCTAAATGTCTAACCATGTGTTCCTGCCTTGCTTTCAAACTAACTCAGTGGCGTAACTAGTGGGGAGGGGGGGGGGGGGGAAGGGGCGATTTCCCCCCCCTGTGAGTTTTTAAAGGCTTATTCGGCAAATTGGCCAAGTCACTTTTTCCATAGCTGACAAATTATTTACCGTCAGATGGCTGCATTTTGAGGTCAAAGACGCAACTTTCATCTTAGCTAATTTATACTTCTACTGTTTCTCCTTTAAATCACTAAAATAACCAGGTAACAAATGGAAAATATGAAAATCAGTATAGATAAACAGTAAGAATTACTAACTCCATATTTTGCTTAAAATTCCCAACATTTCTAACAACACTGAATTCTAGAAACACACATTTCTAGTATGAAAAACTGAAAGATTTACATTACAATTTTTTTATGCGTATAATGCAGTCAACAAAACTGGTCTTATAAAAATGTTTTCAACGGCACTTTATAAGGCCAGAAAAGGCTGGAAAATAGCAAAAATGCATCAGCTTACGTGGCTCTTATTTGATTCTCCCTCCACACCATTCGGCTAAATGCCTAGTGTGGCCCCCTCACTACAAAAACCTAGTTACGCCACTGGTCTCACTGCTTAAACACCATATTACTGTTTTTTTCCTCGCACCATGTCCTTGCATAGTTTTATGTTGTAATCCGGCACAAACAAATTCTTACAGAACTTCGGGCCGATTGCTGAATAAACCAATAATTATTATTATACTAAAAAATAAAAAACAAAAATAGTTTAAATAAGATTAGAGTATAAAATGTGCTATGGGCTTGACAGTCCTGTCCCTGGCCCATACCCCCGTAGGAATGTTTGAGTGGACGGATGAAACCTGTTACAAGGGTCAGGCACATTATAGTAGATTTAAAAAGACGGAGGTAGACATCTGAGAAACTTCATCCGAATTTTCCAGCCTCAATTTTCCAATATGACCGTTTTTTCGATGAAATTAAACATACCTTTATGCTTTCACCTGTGCTATCGGATTCCAAAAGAGTTACATCGGCTTCTGGATGATTAAAACATGTTTGTAATCAGTTAGCCATCTGCACAATGATACTAAATTTATGTAAATATGTCACCCGGAAGTGGTTAAAAACATACGGTGTATGCAAATCAATACAAAATCGTACAGTACTACTAAGTATTAAACACTTACAGGGGTTAGCACTAAGTGCTTTTCGAAACAATTAAACAATATGGAAAGATCCTCACCTTTCAGAAAATCCTAAGTATGTCCATTTCGGGCTATTAGAGGGCTCCTGATATCACTTTGAATTCGAAAATTCCCAAACACTTTCGCCGTTATGCCATTACCTCTTCACCTTTAAATGGGCTTAGGACGGTCCGTATCTAAGTTAAACCATTTCGGTTAGGGTTGATGGAAAGAATATCTCACCACCTTTCAGTAAATCCTAATGATGTCCATTTCGGACTATTAGAGAGTTCCCAAGAGCTGATTTTGCCTCAATTCCATTTCCTCTTCACCTTTAAATGGACTTAGGACGGCCCGTATCTAAGTTAAACGATTTCGGTTAAGGTTGATGGAAGGACTAGATCCCCACCTTTCAGAAAATCCTAAGTATGTCCATTTCAGGCTATTAGAGGGCTCCCGAGATCACTTTGAATTCGAAAATTCCCAAATACTTTCGCCGTTATGCCATTACCTCTTCACCTTTAAATGGGCTTCGGACGGCCCGTATCTAACTTAAACTATTTCGGTTAGGATTTATGGAAAGAATAGCTCACCACCTTTCAGAAAATCCAAAGCATGTCCATTTCAGGCTATTAGAAGGCTCCCGAGAGCACTTTGAATTCGAAAATGACCTTACGATTTTGCCACTATGCCATTACCTTTTCGCCTTTAAATGAGCGCATGACGGTACCTTTTTAAGAAATACAGATGCAAACCCATTTACTTTGCCTTTTGGACTTATATGTCAGACAGCTTGAGCAGGAAATCGAACCCACGACCTTTGCGACCAAAGGCTCGGGTCCTACCGCTGTGCCATACTGACACGCCCTTTATCAAGAGTAAAATAAATCCAGATGCAAACTAACAAACGTTGACTTTTGGACTTATATGTCAGACTGCCTGAGCAGGGAATCGAACCCACGACCTTTGAAACCAAAGGCCGAAGTCCTACCGCTGTGCCATACTGACACGACCTTTTTCAGAGTCAAATAAATACAGATGCAAACTTATTTACGTTGGCTTTTGGACTTATATGTCAGCCTGTCTGGGCGGAGAATCGAACCCACGACCTTTGAAACCAAAGGCCGAAATCCTACTACTGAGGTTTGCATCTGTATTTCTTAAAAAGGTACTGTCATACGCTGATTTAAAGGTGAAAAGGTAATGACATCGACGCAAAAGCGTATGGTGATTTTCAAATTCAAAATGCTCTCGGGAGCCCTCTATTATCTCGAAGTGGACATGCTTTGTCTTTTCTGAAAGGTGGTGAGCTATTCTTTCCATCAACCCTAACCGAAATCGTTTTCCTTAGATACGGACCGTCCGAAGCTCATTTAAAGGTGAAGAGGTAATGGCATAGCAGTGAAAGCGTGTGGTGGTTTTCGAATTCAAAGTGAGCTCGGGAGCCCTCTAATAGCCCGAAATGGACAAGCTTAGAATTTTCTGAAAGGTGGTGATCTATTCTTTCTATCAACCTTAACCGAAAACGTTTAACTTATTTACGGACCGTCCTAAGCTCATTTAAAGGAGAATAGGTAATGGCATAGAGACGAAAGCGTGTTGTGATTTTCGAATTCAAAGTGCTCTCGGGAGACCTCTAATAGCCCGAAATGGACATACTTAGGTTTTCTGAAAGGTAGTGATGTAGTCCTTCCATCAACCCTAACCGAAATCGTTTAACTTAGGTACGGACCGCCCTAAGTCCATTTAAAGGTGAAGAGGAAATGGAATTGTGGTAAAATCGTAAGGTCATTTTATAATTCATAGTGCTCTTGGGAACTCTCTAATAGTCCGAAATGGACACGAATAGGATTTACTGAAAGGTGGTGAGCTATTCTTTCCATCAACCCTAACTGAAATCGTTTAACTTAGATACGGATCGTCCTAAGCCCACTTAAAGGATAAGAGGAAATGGAATTGTGGCAAAATCCTAAGGTCATTTTCGAATTCAAAGTGCTCTTGGGAACTCTCTAATAGTCCGAAATGGACATGATTAAGATTTTCTGAAAGGTGGTGAGGTATTCTTTCCATCAACCCTAACTGAAATCGTTTAACTTAGATACGTATCGTCCTAAGCCCATTTAAAGGTGAAGAGGTAATGGCATAGCAGCGAAAGCGTATTGTGATTTTCGAATTCAAAGTGCTCTCGGGAGCCCTCTAATAGCCCAAAATGGACATACTTAAGATTTCCTGAAAGGTGGGGATCTTTTCTTTCCATATTGTTTAATTATTTCGAAAAGCACTTACTGCTAACCTCTGTAAGTGTTTTATGCTAAGTAGTACTGTACGATTTTGTATTGATTTGCTTACACCGTATTTTTTCAACCACTTTCGGCTGACATATTTACATAAATTTAGTATCATTGTGCAGGTGGCTAACTGATTACAAACATGTATTAATCATCCAGAAGCCGATGTAACTCTTTTGGAATACGATAGCACAGGTGAAAGCATAAAGGTATGTTTAATTTCATCGAAAAAACGGCCATATTGGAAAATTGCTTCTGGAAAATTCGGATGAAGTTTCTCAGATGTCTACCTCCGTTTTTTTTAAAATCTACTATAATGGTCCTGACCCCTGTAACAGGTTTCATCCGTCCACTCAAAAATTCCTACGGGGTTGCAGGCCAGGGACTGGTTCATGAGTAGTTCAAAGTGTCAGTAGCCTAGTTTTCGTACCGTCGGGACAAAAGGTTGCCGCGTTAGGGTTAGCTTGTGCAGTTAACGTGGCCTGCGACATTGTTTATTTTTTCGTGCTGGTACGAAAAATGTCGCCAGTCGCAAATGTGGCTGTTTACACTGGTTTTGCAATGAGATGGGTTGGTTGAATTTATAGTTATGAAAAGTTGATCATTATATGTATATCACGCGGGAGCCGTCAAATGGTGGAACGGGGTTTGTGTAGACCACTTAGAGAGTGTTACATTATCAAAAAAGTGTGGGTTATCAGAATTAACCCACGGTGACGTGTGTGGGTTTTCAGATTAACCGTATATAACGACGACACTTTTAGCGTGGGGATTTGTTAACGTGGGGACGTCACCACCGAGCATTCTAAGTTTAAGCAAAAGTTTAACTGCGTGTAAACATCGCAGCAAAGTTTGGCTGTTTTGCTATGTTCAGTGTAATCACGGACAATTCGTCCCATTGTTCATCCCTGGACAATTCATCCCTTTTCTTTTTTTCCAAATTTTTTTTACCAACCAGAAGTTAGAAACCACGAACAATAAAAAAAAGGCCTTAATTTTTTTTGAAAGGGTGCTGTCAGTTGTGGAATGACTGGTCGTATAACTATTTACTGGGGTAACCCACATTAAATATACGGTGAATAGGTTTTAACCCAATCGATAGGTACCAATAAATACTCTTGGCACTTCGATTACGCCAGACATGCGTGCAACAGCCTATAACAGCATTTCACCAGCATAAAGCGGTGAAGCAGATGGCTACTTCAAGCCGAGACGAACTGGGTTGAAATCGCGTGATTCGCCTCCTGCTAAACGGCAGGTCACGCACGCGCCAGAAAGTTGACACCTTTTAACGCTGCTTTGGTAAAATATATTCTAGCGATGTATGGATCAACTGACCTGGAGCAGGGAAACGAAATCCACAGCTTCTCTCTTCGATAACCTTGTGACAAGGGATGGAATATGAAGCGATAGTTACGACATGGACACTCCCACGTCATACGAACGTGTGTGCATTTATTAGCTCCGGGTTCTACGGACCTAAACTTACCCAAACAACCTATCCACTCATGATAGTACCTAAGCACTGCTTAAAACATACTTGCTATGAGAAATACAACAACAGAAAATACAAATTGCACACCCGAATGTTGCCCTAATTACATGTAGAAAATGTACCACACGTTTGTAGATAGAACACAAAACCTCTTTCAGTATACCGTACTGATGCGAAACTTTCCTTGGGCACGGCGCCTTCTCTGCAGGACATCCTGAAGACATGCAGTGAAACTCACTATGACTGACATGTCTGAAAGCAGACGCTAGTGTGTCGCCGCCAAGTAACAGTAGGTCGTCCAATTGTAGATAGCCGATTGTAAAAAAATGATTGTTTATGAGAAAAAAAGTCGGCTGCGCTAGCAGACAGTGTCTTTTAACTGAAACCAACTTATACCTGATTTCAGCATACTGGTGTAAATTCCCCATGCGGTAGAAATGTTTGCAAATCGTTTGAATCAGGTGTCTAGGATGCAGTAACGAAGAAAACGTCAACACGAAAATCTGGGAACGTGTCCTTCATGGAGAAAAAGTGCCCTCAATAACGTTGAATTTGTGTTTCTGGTGACTAGAAACTAGTATTTAGTAACTAGTCCGCAGGCTCCCATGTTAATTCTCATAGGGTATCACGACACGTCTACAGCTGATTAGGGAAAGTTGCCAGATCTAAATTTAGGCAGAAAGGTAAAGCGTCATATGGGGAAGTGCCTTTTTCTAAAATGCGGTTTGCAGCTAGAAGCACGTGGACCTGAAGTGGCTCGTAAGTGCAAAATTATTGTTTTAGCCATTGTTTGTATTGTCATCCAACAGTAGATTATAACATGCTTAAGTGTTACACGCTTATCGTTTCATTGTTGTTGCAATGGAGAGCGACGTTGACGTTGAGGAGCTGCTGCATGAATTACTTAGCGTAAAGGTGATAACCGATAGTGAAATGAACTTTGGTGTAGTCTCTGACGAGACTTTCGCACTGGTAATGCGTGTAGCTGAAAAGAAGGGGATCTCTGAAGTGCGTGTGTGAAAGTTTGGAGTAACAACCCACGTTAGGGTTGAGTCAGGCGCCCATGATGGCGGCGGAGCAAAGCAAGATGGCGTAGGCGTGCAGGCATCTGATAGAGAAAGAGAGAAGGAGAGAGGAAGGGCGTCTGATGTGAAGACGGTTATGAAGCTATTTAGTGGTGTGGCAGTGGATGTAGGTGGTGGCAGTTGGAGCGGCAGTGAGTCTGACTCAGACGCAGCAGTGGTGGAGCAAGTGATGGAGCAGCGCAGGAGGCAGCGTAGTCTGCAGGCGCTAAAGAAACTTTATGGGGGAGGGTTCTTGAATGTCCAAATGCCGAAATCAGTTGTGATCATGCATATCAATTCCCTGCAAGGTGCCCACGCCTTTGAGATTGTGCTGAGCACACGTGCGGCAAAGCAGAAGCTTTTGAACTCCACAGTAACGATCAACGGTCATCAAGCTGAGCACGAGCAGACGGTTCAAGCCCGTCTGCATTGGCTTCCAGTTGGTATAACCCCTCAGGAGATAGCAGCAGGCTTTGGTAAAATAGCAATACTACAGTCCCATGTGCTGAGAAGCTTGAGAAGTTTGAGAAGCTGTATGTCAGAGGTCAAGCGGTCTGCGAGACGGGGGTGTGGCTGGTAACGTTGCATCTCCGTGAGGGAATCTCTATTGATGATGTGCCGGACGTGGTGCTGATCAAAGGCATCCAGACTTCCAGCGCGTGTCGATGGCGATCGAGTGCGATACCTGTGGTGTCTGGCGCAACCTGCATAACCTTTGTCCACGCCTGCAGGAAGCCAAGTGTCTTGCTGACTTAAGAGCGCAAAAAAGACCACCAGTATCCCGTGAAACGACTCAGCGTCGGCAGCAGAGCCGTCCTGCGCATCATCACGAAAGGAGCCTGGCGCTCAGTGCCCTCAGCACCAGTGCCCCCTGTTTGGCAGCTACAAGTGACGCGCGCCCAGGAAACTCTAAACTCTAAACTAAATGCAGTTTCTTCTGATGGTAGTCGAGTGCTTCAGGGATTTGCAGATGGCTCGGTAAATTGTAGTGATCAAGGCAGCAACGGACCGTGGATCACCCCACTGGCCAAGCGCAAGAGACGTGGTCAGAAGAGGAAGAAGACCCAGCCTTCGTCGACGATGTGCACTGAACCATCATTGCAAATCACCGTGTTGGAAAGAGAAGAAACGGAAATGAAGCTATGCAGCTGGTTGGAGAAATTGGTGTGCAGGAAATGGTAGCGAGTCCCGAGATGGTGTTAGGGAGCAGTGTACAAGAGTGTGTGCGCAATGGTGCGTTAGCAACAGAGGCAATAGAAGCAAGTTTGGATTTGCAGTTACATACAGTACCTTCCTAAACCACCGAACAGAGCGAACAGAACGCATCACTGTTAGAGACAGTTTGGCTCCAAACTTAACATCGCGCGTTTGCAGTAACGTTGGGTCAGCCATCCTTCCGAAATTGCAATCGCAGCTCAGCAAAATCAACAAGTTCAACAGAGCACTCGTTGCGTTGTACCTTTAACGTGACCAGACGTGGGACTGGACCAGGCTACGCTAATGGAAGTAACCAGGCACGAGCAATGCAAAATTGTTAACCATCTCAGGTAGGTGGTTGCGGTGATTGCCAGTGGTGGAGCTTTTGAGCATGCGCTACGTACCGTAAACCATTCATCGCTGACGATGGTTGATGTAAGCAAGCCACATCACACGGCTTTAGTAGGGAATGAGGTGAACTGTCACCAACAGTGGTGTGTTTGGTTCGTTCTGTTCGGTGCTTTAGGAAGGTACTGATAGTGAAAACGTGGTTGTGCAAAGCAGTAGTGAAGTAGGAAATGATTTTACCATGAGTGTCAGCAGCATTGGTAGTGTGCAAGTAGGAGATGGGAGAGGGCCGGGTTCGGGTGAGGGAGGGCCCTGATATAACCTACCTGTCCTATTCACCAAACACAACATCATTACGTGGAATATGCAGGGATTACAGGGTAAATTAGGGAATTTGGAGCAGTTGCTAAATTATGCTACTATACTTGGAGTGCAAGAGGTGATGGATTTGCGGGGCTTAAATGCGGCAATGTGGAAAACCGACTTCATGCACTCTGGTAGTAAAGTGGGGATTTTCATAAGGTCGTCTGTGCCGTACCTGCCATTGGCAATTAGTTTGGAGCTTATTGGTGTGGATGCTGTGGCGTTGAAGGTTTGGATTGATATATGTTGGGTTTCTGTGGTAATTCTTCATGCTATTGGGAATCAGACTGCTGCGGAGTGGTCCGCGTGATAGCGACAGTTCATGGCACCTGTCATCATAGGAGGGGACTTTAATAGTCATTACTACGACTTGGGCTCGTTATACGACACTAGGCGGCGCAGTTTGGCTGAGGCGGTGCAAAATGCTGACCTACGAATACTTCATGATGGCCTGCCGACTTTTGTGCGTTGGCAGCGTGACAGGGTCCAGGAATCGGTTTTCGATTTTTTTGTTTGTTTGCCGTGCATAGCTGACCAGTTTTCCTGTCAGGTATCAGATGATTTGAGAGGCAATGATCATCTCCCAGTGATCCTGCGTGAGTGTAGCTTTCCCATTAGTGCTCAGGTGGGGATGGGAGGATGTAGGCAGCCGATTTTGGGCAATGGTATTTTCGCGCCCTCGGTGTGGGAAATTACTGGTAGGCGAGTGAGGGGCGCGTGCAAAAGCAGAGGCACGGAGCCTCACGTCCGATGTGGTGGACACATGGATACACTGTTGCAGTACGTGATCAACGGAGGGCTTATCATAGGTGGAAGAGGGCCCCGTGCGATGCACGTTGGTGGAAGTACGGAGGTGTTGTAGAAGAGAGCAGATATATCATCAAGAGTGAGAAGGGGGTTTGGTGGTAGGCTTTGTGCGCGTGTTGGTGGTGCCCGCTCACTCACGCTCGCTTGGCGTCTACTCAGCCTGGGAGCCACGAAATCGGCGATTTCTTGGGTGTATGGATCGTCTGGCGTGACTAGAGAAGTTCTCTGTGGTGAGAAAATGGTGGAGGCGTTTAACGTGCGATTTGCTAGTGTTTACACATTGTCTAGAGGCATTGCGGCACCTATTGTGTCCTCCTTGTCACTGTTGCAGGTCGGAGATCTTCCGTAGGTTCGTGCTGAGTTCTATTCTGCACTATGGAAGTGCAAAAACACCAGTGTTGTGGGAGTTGCTGGGGTAAGTTACGTCGACATGAAGAAGGACTTTGCGGTATCCTGCAACAGTGCACTCCCTGTTTTTTGTGAGCGTATTCGAGGGGCTGACATCCTGCTGTCTTGGATGTTCACGATTCTTGTGCCCGTGCACAAGCAGGGCAGTGCGTGAGCGGATCTGGTTAACTACAGGCCTATAGCTTTATTGTCTTGTGTCCAGAAAGTGCTTTAGCGTATGGTTATTAAGCACTTAGAGTGGCACTTGGAGTACCACGACTGCTTAGCGGGGGTCTAGTTTGGATATCGCCCGAATCGGAGTGCCCAAGATGCTGTTTTGTTCTTGCTCTCGAGTATTAGGGAGGCATGGATGCGTGGTGATGTCGCCTTGGCTGCCTTTTTAGACATTAGGGCAGCCTACGATATGGTCTCCATACACTGGGTTGAGGCCTCTCTGTGGAATATGGGAGTTAGCGAGCGGCTGATTGGGTTGATTGTTGCAATGCTTGGCAGGAGGGAGTTTGCCATGCGTGTTGGTGGGCATTGGTCTACCACGAATTTGATGAATAGAAGCCTTCCACAGGGAAGTTGCCTCAGCGCAACGTTATTTGCGGTTGCCATTTAATGATGTTTTATTGAAAATCGGGGTGCGCTCTAACATCGTCTGCTATGCGGACGATGTTGCTGTTTGGTTTGTTGGCCAAAATCTGGCTGTTTTAGCTCATGAAGCGCAGGCTTTTTTTTTAGATAGAGTGGCCTATCTCCTGCAGGAGCGTGGGCTCTTGTTGGCTCCAGCTAAAATGGAGGTGGTTGTGTTCTCCTGCACTATGAACCTCTGTCAGCCGGCAGTGTGCCTTACAGTTGGTGACCAGGTTATCAGCCCGATCAGCAGTGTGAAATATCTGGGAGTAGTCCTGGCTTCTAGGCTAACCTGGGACTTGCATGTGAGTAGAGTCCGGAATAAGATACTTGCAAGGACGACGATCTTGAGGCAGTTGGCATACAAGGGAATTGTGATGGGGGCACTCCTTTTGGCATACAGGACGTTTGTCCGGTCGCTTCTGGACTACTCCTTGCCTTTTTTGTGTGGTGTACGGCGCCACGAAAACGTGTTACAGGGTGCGGTAAATGTGTGTCTGTGAGTTGGTTCAGAGTGTGTCTCGTCCACACCGGTAGGTGCACTGTGCGCAGAGTGTAATGAACCCTCAGTTGAGATACATGCGAGAGTGCTTTTGGTCGCACTTTATTTGCAGAATCTCAGTAGGGATCAGGGTGTTCCGGTTGGCAAGATTTTGCATGATTACGGAACCTTGAATGATCGTGCCCGGAGTGTGTTGGGTGAGGCTGGCCGTGGGATTACTATGCTGTGTCAGGTGTCATGCACGGTTTCGGTTGCGTGTGTGGTACCTCTGAGCCCGTGGACTTGGTGTCATGAGTTTCAGGTGGTGTTTTGCGATCGTGTGGCTGAGTGTGACGTCTATTGTGATGCCTTGCGTCTCCCTGCGACGTGTGTTGGAGGTGATGGCGTGGTTATCCCGTCCTTAAGGATGGAGTGTCAGAGGGTTGTTCTCGATGCTACGTCCAGTACGATGTGCGAGCTGTAAGCCATTTCAGTGGCTCTGGGTGTAGTTTTAGATGTGAGCCTCCCCTCGTTTGTTATTTTGACTGACTCCCAAGCTGCATGTAAGCTCCTGCAGAGGTCGTGGGAGTGCTTGGAGGTTGGAGATCCAATTATTTATTCGATTGGATGGAAGTTCTGGGTTGCGTTGGGCTCGGGTGTGGCCTCGCTGCGGTGAATACGGGGCCACAGTGGTAACCCTTGCAATGAAGTAGCTGACGTATTGGCACGAGAAGCAGTGCGGAGCACGTGCACGTGGGTGTGTCTGGCAATTGTTCTGTTCGGATGCGGCGGGTGGCTGTTCGGCAGTGGTCTGTCACGCAGTGGCAAGAGGCCTCAAAAAATGCGCGGGATAGCAGGTCCCTATTTGCAGTGCATCCAGCATGCACGGTCAGGTCGAACATAGATGGGCTACTCTGCCGTGACGCAAGGGTTCTCTTCGAGTTGGTTTTACGTTGTTGCAAGCCCACAGGTTCAGGTATGGCTGGGCGAACTCCCCACTGAGCATCGTGTGTCAGGTGACAGAGACGGCGGAGCATGTTCTCGTAGTTTGCCAACGGTTTGTTGCAGAGCGACGACGGCTGGCGCCTTGGTTAGCTGCCCTCTTGGTATTTGAAGACTTCTTGTCGCATTCACATGGTCCGCTCCCTGTTGCTAAACTGTGGGCTATTGCCCTTTTCGTTGCAGACTCAGGATTGAGTGTGTAGGTCCCCCTCCCCATCCCTCCCCTCTTCCATCGTCTCGTCTCCTTGCATCAAGATATTGTCCCGTGATTTGGTTGTATCAAGTGCTTCGCACAGGATCACAAGGGACCACGACGGATTGCACCTCTACCGGTACTTTTCCAGGACCAGGTGAAAGCATGTAAGTGCAAGACCAAGACCAAGACCAAGAGCTGGTGTGTGTCCATTAGTCCGGGAGCTGATGTGTGCTAGAGGTGCCACAGCTGTTGCCCACCGGAACTTTCCCTAAATGGGGAAGAGAAGGTGGGCGTGGACTTTGTGTGTGGGTTGTAGGGGTTTGTGACTTGCTTGCTTGTTTGCTTGCTTGCTTGTTGTTGTGTTGTGCTGCAGATTTGGTTATTGATGGTGTTTCAGTGCGTAGTGTATTTTCTTTAGATATAGGTTTGGTGCGCATGGCATTAGGCTGGGCCTCAATAAATTACAGAATGGAATGGTTCACTAAGAGACGGAGTATCTTTTATTGCTAAGGTTTGGGCGGTTTTTTATTACGGTACACGAATCCAAACTAAATTATCGGCCCCGCGACGATAAACGGGACAATTAAGTGTTCATGAAAACCATGGTAACTAAGTGATTGAATGATTAACGTTAACCGAGGTAGGGCCGAATGAGGAGGGATGCGCCGATTGAGTGAACGAAGCGAACGAAAATCAGCGTCAAACCGTGTCAATTTTGCTGACGTAACGGCTAATTGGGCCACGGCAAATGTGAAAATTACGAATGAGCAAATTTATAGACATAAAATTCCTCCAGACAGAAAAGGTAGAGGGGACGATTAAACCGTCTGATCCTTCGTTCGTTCACAGTCCTATGAAAGCTGTGATATCCACCCAAAACCATAACTGGTATAAGAGAAGCCGCCAAGTTTCAAAGAAGGGTCTGCCTTTCAAAGTAGTGATATCATTCAACCAGGGATAGGTCGCCAAGGTTAATCCTGTTAGCCAAGATAATCGCACCTACTCATATTTCGGGCGTTAAATGAAAACTTGAAGATTGCTACCACCAGTAGCAATGTTCTAGTTTTCATTTAACTTTCGAACTATTAGTAGGTGCGATTAACTTGGCTGACAGGATTAACCTTGGCGGCCTTTCCCTGGTTGACTGATATCACTACTTTGAAAGGCCGACCCATTTCTGAAACTTGGCGGCTTCTCTTATACCAGTTATGGTTTGGGTGGATAACTCCTACCGTAATGGTCCGATTTTCATTCTGGTTTTTTTTTGCTTTGGCGTTGGGTTACGGCTGTCTACAACTTTCCAATTTATACCATTATTCTACGACGTGTAGTTTAAAATTTAACTCATGATGACTTTGAAAACCATTCCAATGTCATTTAAAGTACCATCACTGTCGTGTTCCCCGAAGAGAATCAGCGAAAATGTGCATTCATTTACTATGGCCCCTGACAGACAAAGGCCCACAAAGAATATGAAACGAAAAATAATTTTAATTTTTGGCCCGAATTAGAGCTGGTCTTGTTCATAATAAAAATGCATAAAATGAATAAACACGTCGGCAGATGTTGAAAAACTGTCAACTTGATAGCCTATTTGGTATTTTATTGTTTCGTAATATGAAATCATATCAAAAAACAAACCTGGTAAAAGGGGCCGCCAAGTTCCGAATGGTTCGGCCCTTCAAAGGAGTGATATCAACACACCAAAACATTCGCCAAGTTAATCGCACCGCTTAATAGTTCGAAGGTTAAATGAAAACTAGAACATTGCTACTTTCGGTAGCAATGTTCGAGTTTTCATTTAACGTCCAAAGTATTATTCGGTGCGATTAGCGAATGTTTTGATGTGTTGATATCACTCCT
>JAHWFP010224379.1:17140-31824 GCA_023313725.1 Lithobius niger | reverse complement strand
AATAACGGGTTCAGTGAGTTATCTTTATGCCAGTGGAGGATGTGGCCGTAGCGATTAAGCTGCTATGCAAGTGATCTGGGGGCGAACTGGGTAGCCGGTTCGAATCCGGGTCATGCCACTCCGACGAAACGTAAGTGCATAAAGGTGGCTTACTGAACTACATTATTTCTAGAGTATGATTTTATCTGTGGGCTTATTTCCAAATTTCCTTAATATTATTTCCAGCGATTTATGTCTATTTATTTCTCCTTTATTGAGCTTTGTGAGTGTATGATTTGTCTTCCCTCTCCATTGTATATGGCCGAATGGAGCCCTGGTCACGGTAGTGACCTTAATAACGGGTTCATTGAGTTAGTTATCTTTATGCCAGTGGAGGATGTGGCCATAGCGATTAAAATATTAAAGTACGACCAAGCAATATTGCCCGCGCAATACCTCGTCGGGCGCTTGTATCCTCTTCGGGTTCCAGATGATTTTCCTATTTCCGAGGTAACTGTAGAGTTCTGCAGGCGGTTTTAAGCCGAACGAATTGAAGTACAGGGCGCACGAACCTCGCTTGAGGTAATACGCGGTCCAGTAAGTTCCGTCCCCATCTCTCGGGTCCTGCAAGTTCAATACACCTCATTCGGACGCTCTGGGACGCGCGGGGAGAAGGTCTTTCGAATAAACTCCTCTAAATGTGCGGACCCCCAACGTTTTAGCGTATACTGCGAGATCCAAGTTCGTCAAGGCCCTGTTCATGGGAACCCCGGCTTAAGATAAAACCCTCGACCACACCGCGGGACTTTTTTTTTCTTTATAGTCCGCCACCCGTTTTCGAAGCTGCTAGGGCTTCCATCTTGGCATTGTGCCGATTTATTTCTTCGAGCTGTCTCGAGTTGGCTTTGGAGTCCTCGACGGTCTTGGCGATTCCCGCCACTCCGCCTCCTACTGCTCTGAAGGCGGCGAGGATTGGGAGAGTAGAGGAAAAAAGCCGCCGTTCCGGACTTGGGTACGCGAGAATTTCAGATTCAATCCCCGGCCCGTAGCTCTAGCCTTTAGAATTCTCGACTCCAGCCATTTGGTGACCGGTAGAGATACGTTGGTCTTCCGCTTCAACTGGGAGTTGGACAGGTGAACGCTCGATGTTTTTCCGGCCTTGATTTGTCAACGCATACCCCTCTTCTGGGAAACCAATAACTGGAGGGGGGTTAGGGAATACATAATTAATGTACTTTTTATTTATCTTTTTCCCCCCACTGACATCACGACTTCAACTTTGCCCTTGTTCTACTTGAGGGTCGGAAGCCGGTCGCTGATAACCAAGGTGTAGCATCGAGTGC
The DNA here is from genome assembly GCA_023313725.1 of Lithobius niger. Taxonomy (NCBI): domain Eukaryota; kingdom Metazoa; phylum Arthropoda; class Chilopoda; order Lithobiomorpha; family Lithobiidae; genus Lithobius; species Lithobius niger. Next base: position 30,502 of record JAHWFP010224379.1, on the reverse strand, counting down.
TGGCCGGCACTTGAGCTCCGAATTTAAACCTCAGAGTCACGTAGATCTCGCTCGATTTAAGCCTCTCGTTCTGTTTTGAGCAGTCTATGCAGATCAGGGGAAAGATTTTACCGAAAGTCGAAACATCGAAAGCGGGTCCCGTTACTGGCTCCTCATAATACTGCATCCTAAAGTGGAACAAGTCTTGATACACGTTCGAGATGTTTCCACTGGCCAAATTCACATTCATGTCGAGAAAGGGATATCGCTTAGAGTTCAGAGTCACGTGTGCGTCCGTGAGACTGTAGTGGTCGAAGACGGCCGGATTCTTTTTCTGATCTGTTTCCCTCGCAGTCTGGAACCTGATTATTATGTATCTCGGCTTCTCGATAGAACTCGTCGTGATCAATCTCCAAGTACAGCTAGTCGTGATGGGCAAATCGAGCAGGTCCGAGTACCAGTGTCTGAAAGCCATGGGTACGGTGATTCCGGCATCCACGAGTCCAAACAGCCTATTCTTCTGCGGGTCCGAAGGGGTTACATGGGGAAGGCGCCAGGACACTTGCTCTAGAAAGATCTTTCCCGGGGCTACTCCGGTGTCTCGGAAGATGGCATTCGTGTCCGCAGCCCGCATTAGAATCAACATTTGCTGAACCCCGTAAATCGCTTTAATGTAATCTTCGAATAATCGCAGGAGATGGGAGAGGGGGATGGTATAACCGAAGGATCCTTTCGTGAAGTGGGCACTTAGAAATACGTCTCTATTGTGTTTGAAGATGGTATTCGTTCCATCGTCAGCCGTACTGGTGCTGGCACCGTCCAGGAACCATTCCCTATTCGCGACGTGGGCTTGGTCTTGCGGGCCGTAGGAGACGATTCCTTTAATGGTGCTGGCAAATCCCGGGTGATTGATCTCGTCCACGGTCTTGTCCCCTATCTGGTACTTGATGTCCCAGAAGAGGTAGGCTATCGCGTTGTTCACGAGGGCTATCTTGTCGGTGGCCGCGTAAGCCAACCCGTCTATAGCTTTTACAAGGGCACCCTCCACGTGCAGGTAACTCTGGTAGGGATGGATGAAGAGATCCTGAACCACTATTCTAAGTTCCGAGTTCACGCTGTTCAAGTTCGTCCCGACTATCGGGGTGTAGTCGTGGTAATTATATACTCTATCACGGACTCGTTCAGGGTAAAAGGCTCTTGGACTTTAGGTATCCTTGTACGGTCTCCATTTCGTGTTGGAGATGAGGCTCTCGAGACAGGAGTCAGGACTTGTCGATGTTTAGCTCTAGATTCGGTAGGCTGCGGAGGTTGCTGTGTGGGGGATGGTTTGTTGGGTTTGAAGTCCAACATTTAATGGATACTCTGTTATTCACAAAAAAAATTCCACCTACCGCTTCCTCAAGTGCAGTCTCACGGTCATGGGCTATCCCCTCAAATTAAGCGGACGATCGTCCTGGTTGGTAAGCCACATTCTGATCGAGTGAATGGCTGGTTACAGGTAAATAAATCAAGTTGTGGGGGGGATTGCACTATCTTGTATCGCAATGCGCAGTTCGAAAAAAACGAGTATAGGGTCGGTTTGCCTCGACTCGTTCACGTAAGAATTGCTTACCAGATCGCAGTGTACCAAGACGGAATTGACGTCGAGGTTGTTGGCCGTGTTCTGGGTGATGCTGATACCATGTACGTACACTTCGGGCTCGAATCCAAATAACTTTCCCACGGTTGTCGGGTTTTTAGCGGAGAAATCTACCTTGTATTGTTTGCTCGTGATATGCAGTTCGCATTTCGGGGTATTGGGGTTGCTGATGATACGGATGTACGAGGCGTCGTTCGGAACATCCCAGCGCTGACGCTTCTTCAGCTCCCCGTAGACGTATTTTTCTATCGCTTCCAATTCGTAGGAACCTTCCGGGATGATGAGTTTTATCCACTCCCTGCCGTTGTTGTGGCGGTACCTGAACATGTCCGAGTTGAAAACTTTCACGTTCGGAATGGAGTTATACGTTTCCAAGTTGACCAGGGCGATCTCCTATCCCTCCGTGTTGTCTGCGAGCAGTAGAAAAGTCGAAAACTTGGTGGTGAAATCCGCGGTGTTCGAGGAAAGAACTATGGACGAGGAAGGCATCATTCCCCATACGTTGCACGAAACGAAAGTGTCTCGAATGGTCTTGGGCATTTAAAAGTGCTCTTTAGCCCTTTTTTGGTTCTTTTTTTTCTAACATCTCCCAAACTCTTCGATCAACTTCCCGTGCTCGGCATTCGATAAAAGATCGTTAGCTTTCAACTCCGCTTAAATGTGCACTATTTCCTGGTCTAGCGAGGTGTTCCCAGCATCTCTCGAAGCCCTGATCAGTTTTAGTCTTTCACACAGATCGTTCGGGTCTTTGTAAAATCGGTATCCTTCTCCTCGTCGAACCAGCCGCTTAACGGACTTAACGTGCATTGCGTATCCTTCCCCTTGTCGAATCGGTTGTTGGGGCCCCTTCTCCTTGCCAAACGCCGGTTTAATGAAGGTCGCGTACTTGTAACCGGTGCTCGATTTCAGTTTCTTAGACTTGGGATTGTGGTCTCTGTAGACCGCGCTGCTTCTTCTGAGAATATCGTGATAATCCAACAGACTCGGGTGATCGTCGGTCAGTTTACGAGGGTTTTTGAGCATGATCAAATGCCAAAACTCGTCGGTGCCCCTGTACTTTTTTGCTCCCACTACCACGTTGTCCCCTTCGAAGTCCACGTCCGTGGAACCTATCTTGTACTTTTTAGTATTAGGTTCGTATCTTATACCGAAAGTGGCCTCGGTCAGACTGTCCCTAGTGGCAAACATGCTCAGGTATTTTTGCGGTCCTAGTTGGATCATGTCAGCAAAGAAGTCTCTTCCTCCAAGTATCTCATTCTTGCGCTCGGAGTCGTGGTTTCGATTTGCTTGAGGGTACCGGGGGTGAGTGGACCCATAGATCTGAATAGCCGTCTCATCGGACCGGTATTAAAAAACTTTGGAACCGGAGTCTCCATCTTCTTCCGAAGACAGATGTTCCGAAGTTTTTCCCCGTGTTGTATGTGTTGTTTCTGTTGCCCGGCTTCGATAGCCAACAATTCTTTGATCTGGAGCTGACGTTGAGCAGCCGTGTCCTTGGTGTCTATCGCTTGGAGTTTGGTCTGCTCTCGGATGGGGTGTTTGTTTGAGACGCTGTTTTAAAGCCTCGTACTGTTTGGAGAACAGATCCGAGCGCTGCTGAGTTGACATGGTTTTTTAATGATGGAAAAAAATCGCTCGTCCTCGTCAACCCAGACAATCATGTCCATACCAACCCAGACACACGTTAACAACCCTTGAGAGAAGGAGGTGCAGATGCGTATTGGGTTGGCTGTTACCGAGTTGAAACTGGTTAGTTTGACCAGATGTTGACTTTGACGTTGACGAGAACGTGTGTTTGGGTTGACGAGAACGTATGTTTGGGTTGACGTGGACGTGAGTGTTTGGGTTGACGTGGACACAAGTTTGGGTTTGAGTTGCGGGAATGCTTCGTTGGTTTGATGCAGAACTTGGCAGCAGCCATCTGATAGTGACCAGGGTGTGGGGTTCACTTAAGGGAGACCAGATTCGACCCATTTCACTCTAGAACTAGCAGTTCTCGAATTACAGTCGGTTAGTTTTAAAATGAGCTCGGTGACGGCGTAGGGCACACTCGGGAAGCGAATCCCGACTCGTTTCGCTCTAGGAGTAGCAGTCCCCAAGTTACGGTTGGTTAATTGTTAAATGTACTCGGTGGTAGCATAGGGCACACTCGGGAAACCGAATCCCGAGCCGTTTTGCTCTAAGTCTAGCAGTTCCTGAGTTAAGGGCGGTTAATCTTAAAATGAACTCGGTGGCATGAGGCACACTGGGGGAAGCCAGTAGCATTGAAATGAACTTCGCGGTGGCCCAACAGACGGGGAGAGCAGATTCCCGCGTAACGGCTAGTTATTTACAAAATGAACTCGGTGGTAGCCACCCAGTTTACGTAGTGCAGGCAAAGCGCCAGGTCGCGCCGGGGAAAGCCGGGGAAAGCCAAATTTCGAACCCTTTAGCTCTAGGACCAGCGGTTCCCGAGTTACACCCAGTTAAGTCAAAACACGGGGGTGGGTCAACTTCCCAAAAACTACGGTACCTAGTCTCCGAGGAGGACCACGCGTAGGGAACCCATATCCCGAGCAGTTTCGCTCTAGGACCAACGGTTTCTGAGTTATTGGGGTGGGCCAACTCCCAAAATTCGAGTACCCGATTTCCAAGGAGGCCCACACGTAGGGTACAGCCTGGGGATGCTAAATTCCAAACCGTTTCGCTCTAGGACCAACGGTAATTCCCGAGTTATTGGGGTGGACCAACTTCCGAAAATGGTAGTACCTGGGTTCCGAGGAGGCCCACGCGTAGGGTACGGCCTGGGGATGCTAAATCCCGAATGGTTTCGCTCTTCGAATGGTTGGGTGGGCCAACTGCGGAACTCGAATTTGGGTGGGCCATCAGTTAGCTGGGACCCCAAATGGGGTTCGCGAAAGAGTGTCCAAATTTCGATCCATTTTGCTCTAGGATCAGGAGTTCCCGAGTTAATGGTCATTTTAAATAATTTCGGTAATCGAAACTGTAACTGAAACCCCAAAATGGTCGACTTCAATATTGAACACCCCAAAATGGACGACTTATATTTGGGACACTCCAAAATGGTGGCACTTCCGGTTCCTTTTAAGACTGGAAGTGACGTCATTCAAAATGGTGGCATTTCCAGTTCTGCTTCCGGTTCTCATGGGGGTAGCCATCTTGGAAAATGGCAGAACATCCGGTTTACATGGGGGCGGCCATCTTGTCTGTCTGTCCTCTGTCCTCGTCGAAAATAGTACTTTCATACTACTTAGGAGCGTGTGAGTTGCGATGTGGAGTTCGTAAGTTAGAGTCCCGATCACGTCACGTGTGTGTTGCTGGCTGTCTCCCTCTTCGTTTTCGTGCTTGAAAAAGTAACGTGGAGCATCTATGTTTTCATTTTCCGACTTACAACATATTTATATGTTTTGCAGTGTAAAGGAATGGACAGAGAACAACGTTTTTTGGGCCTAAACCGCATTCTCACAGCATTGGTTTGACTAATGGGGTCGTTGTTTTTTCACATCCATCTTTATCTAGTGCCCCTTGCAGCATCTCAAGCCATTATGACGTTTATTACTTTTGCTCTATTACTTTTACAACGGCAAATTAACGCAACGTTCTCACAACGATTCTCATAGCTAGTAGTTATTGCTAATCAAATTACGATGGCGAACGTATCTTTGCCATGGTAACATCCCTTCACGGTTAATAAATATAAGCAAATCGCTGTAAATAATACAAAGGAAAGAGGAAAATAAGCCAAATAGCGAAAATCATACACTACAAATAACATAGGATAGTAAACTACCTTTATGAACTTAAGTTTCATTGGAGTGGCATGACCCGGATTCGAACTGACAACCCAATTCGTCCCCAGAGACTGACATTACGCCTTTATCGCTTTGACGCTATGGCCGCTACGGCTTTCCTTTATGCCTTCATGGATCTACGACGCCATTTCATTAAATGCGTGTAGTTATATCAATTCTTGGCAATGAGGTGAAGAATGTCCCCAGAAGAACCATTTCTCCAGTCATTTCTGAACTCTCGTTATTGCTATTTATGTTAATAGTCGGCAGAGGCAAAACCGACGACATGTTGACGTGTTTGAACTTTTTTTAGTTTCTACCTGTGAGACTGGATAGCATGAGCGTTCATAAATATGCTGTAAGCCCTGGAAATACATTTCAAGCCTGCGTGATTTTTTTTCGCTTTATCGGAGCAATTCTTTCAAATCGTTTGATAAAACTGTCCTTCGGTACTGTATTTGAAAATTATATTAAAAGTCATATTTTTTTGTGTGTGGTTTACTTATTTAGTGTTTATTTTTACAGTGGAAAATCCTGAAGGCATCTCCGAATACCAAGAACGACGTTGTAAGTTTTTGTTGTTGTACTTAATTATTAATATTAAGCATTCGGTTCATTGTCGCTCAAATTGTGTTTTTGGTTAACTTTTTTCTGTTTTATACATATAAATAGGTTTAACTTGAATGGTCTACTCAAGGAAGTACAAATTTGCTTTAGCCCACCCGCGCACTGAGCGACTTGGCCGCGCGGCCAGGTTGCTGCAGCCAATAAAAATGATTAGTGCGTTGTTTTACAGAAACGGTTAGCATTCTCATTGGCTGGCTGCAGCGACCTAGCCACGCGGCCAAGTCGCTCAGTGCGCGGGCGGCCTTAGAGTTTCCTTTACATCACACTTTGGTGCTGTTGTTAGTAACTCGTGATTAGTGTCGTTTTGTGTGTTGAGTGCCAGTTTTGAACTCTTTTTTTATGTAAAAGCTGATATAAAGGGTATTCTATCCAGCAGAGCAATCCTGGGACACTAAAATTTCTTGGTCATTGCAGTAGCATTGCAGAACAACAACACTTGAAATAGACCACAACAAAACAAGTTCGACAGCATGACGCCAACGACTATTGCAATTACTCGAAACAGAGCTTGTGAACTTATCGAACCCAATTTGGCTCCAAACTTATAACGACTCTATCAATTTAACAAAGTTTAACAGCAGAACTCTTCTGTTATTTAGTTAGTTCTAAATTATGACAGAATATGAACCCTTTTCGCTCCGAGGAACGCCCAGAAGGGCCTTTTTCTAAATTTCCACTGTGTGTATAGGTAGGTTATGCAATTCGATATCACATCCTCTTGGTTCGTAGGTTACTTCTCGAACAATTCAGCTGTGATTTGCTCGCTTCACTCATGAAACTCGCTTTTCGCAGCTGGACTCAGTTTTGTTTTCTTGCGTAGTCATGTCATATTGCCGTCTGGAAGGGATTACCACGTTTTTTTAATTTTCAAAGAAAACAGTCTAGCTGAGAGGCTTTGCTCTTTTGAAACTGTAAAAGAGAAAAATAACAAAACCGGTTTTTCTAATCAAATACAATACAACTGAAGATGAAGGTAACTGTCCGAATTGTTTTTAGTATTCCTTGAGCATCAAGTAGGCTTGTGATTGTTCAGAATGATAGTCAGAATTTACTTAAAATATGAAGGAAGTCTCGTCATATAATAACCGAAAAATACAAATATTTCTTGAATGTGATGTGCAAAGCTCTACTTATTTGTGAAGTCATGATATTTCATGGGAATATGAAATGGATATTTTCTTCTCATTTATGTTCTGATGCTTTAGTGATCTATGAGAAAGGACAATCAGGAATCTGAAACCTCTGAATTCTGAAAAGATATTAGGATTAACCTCTTTGCAGCAGGCTACTCCTAACAAAAACAGTCAGGAAAGGTGACAGATTGATCGTCTACTTTGCGGAATGAAGAGTTTAGTACTCAGCAATGTCTAGGACTAATTGTTGTACGGAATTCAAACTGCTTCCTTGCTACTAGACTAACCGGCAGCATGGCTATTTTTGAAAAGTTGAATTTTAAACGTGCGTCTATATATGTTTCTTCCCAACTTATTATTTTTTCATTATCAGGATAACATGATATCTTGAAAAATTACAAATTGTTACACTCTGAAGAAACTACACTGGTAGTCCACATCATCTAACATTACACAATTCGTGTGGAGGTTAAGTTGATGATAGTGATATGTACTATCAATACAGTGTCTTCGAAGTGCAAGTTAATAATGGAAAAGAAGGAAAAAGTTCAGAGCAACGTGTGCTTCTGTTTATTATTATTATTCTTAACATCAGAATTAAAATATCTTTTAACACAACCTCCCTGCCCCCTAAGCACCTGACTTATTAAAAATTCTGCATCCTCCCCGATACTGTTTTAATATTTAAAACGTTTAGATGAAAAACCAAATTACCTTTAAAAAAATTCGAATACAGACATTTTCCAAGAATAAACAATTGTGATGTTGCATCTGGAAACAATATTGAAGTTGTTCCTGTAAGGTACATCACGTATAGTTTTAACATCAACATTACTAAATGGTCCATTGTTGTTGGGAGTATCGTGGTTCACGTGTTAGAATGCATCTTCGTTTACACCATGGCAGTCATTCCATTTCTGGTTTTGGATGGACACTGAATATTGTACTTACAAGTCTGGGGTAAAGGCTGCAACGACTATATACATTCGCTTAATTTTACAAGCTTACAACCTCCATTGTAAACGAGACGACGAAAGTGGAGTGACTGAAGATTGCTAGTTAATATAAAAAATGTGTGCTGTGTGTTTATACGTATTTGAATGTGTACGCGTCTCTTCCTCTAAAATAGCCGGCAGTCTCGTAGGCATACTGGGCTAAAGGTAGCAAGTACTCCACCAGGGACACAGGCTTTTTTTACACAACTACTAATTGGGCCTGAACGATAATCAGCATATGCCTTGGGAAAACAGTATATGCAAATCATCTTCTTAATGTGGTCGGCGGTCTTTTACAATGCTACCGTGATACACTGCTGTCCGTCTTAACACAACAACAAAAAAAGTGGTTATAACAAAAAAGTTTCTCGAGAGCCCTGCTGCTTTTATATTTTTTACACGGTTATTATTGCAAAGCTACGATGGGTGAGTGAGGGTGAGTGTATGGTATTAAAGGTCCTTAGTACTCAAATAAAAGTAACCTAACCTAACCTACGTGAGTGTTTATTTTATATGTAACTACTACTTTCCTGTGTTGCATTGTACATCGTGTTTTTGTTGTGAATCTCGTTATTTCACTAAAAATCATTGAAGCAACATGTTAGGCTAGTGGCTAAGAAATCCATGTGTGGGCCTATGCCTTTTTTCGATTCTATTGTTTTTACAAGGGCGAATTAACGCAACGTTCTTACAACGAATTATACTAGCTAGTACTTAGTTGTTTATTAGAATACGATGGCGAACGTATCGTTGCCATGATAACATCCCTTCATGGATCTACGCCGCCATTTGATTAAAGCGTGTAGTTACATCAATTCATGACAATAAGGTAAAAGATTTCCTCAGAAAAACAATTTTCCTAGTTACGTTTGAACTGTCGTTATTGCTATTTTCGTTACGAGTCGGCAGCGAAAACCGACGACATGTTGACGTGTCCGATACTTTTCAGCTTCTACCTGTAAGAAATTTATGAACGTGATCGTTCATAAATATGCTGTAAGCCCTGGAAATATATTTCAAGCCTGCGTGATTTTGTTTCCCTTTAATTTTATGTGGTTTTTTTAATTTAGCATTTACTTTTACAGTGGAAAGTCTTGAAGGCATCTCAGAATTCCAAGAACGATGATGTAAGTTTTTGCTGTCGTGCGAAATTTTTAATTTTTAAGTATTCGGTTCATTGTCGCTTAAATTGTGTTTTTCGTAAACCTTTTTCTGTATTATATAAACAGGATTAACTTGATTAGTCTAATCAATGAGGTGCACATTTCCTTTAGAGTTTCCTTTACAACGCAGATTATGGTGTTGTTATTAGTCATGATTACGTCGTTTTTGTGTGTGGAGTGCCAATTTTGAACTCAACTTTTTAAAAATTTTTAACCTATTTATGTAAAAACTGATATACAGGTTGCTCCATCCAGCAAATCTAATCCTGGGAAACCTTAATTATTTGATCATTACTGTAGCATTGCAGAACAACACCACTTGAAATAGATCAACAAAACAACTCCGACAGCGGCTATTACAATTGCTCGAAACAGAGCTTGTGAACTTCTTGAACCCAATTTAGCTCCGAACTTATAAGAGCCTATATCAATTAAACAAAGTTTAACGGTAGAACTCTTTAGTTATTTATTTTATTTGAAATGATGATCTCTTTCCACTCTATAGAAACGCCTAAAGGGAGACGTTGCATTTTTATTTCCACTGTGTGTGTAGGGACGTGCAATTCGATATCGCTTCCTCTTGGTTCGTAGGTCACACCTCGAACAATTCAACTGTGCTTTACTGGCTCCACCCATGAACTCGCTTTTCACCACTGGTCTCAGTTTTATTTTTTGTGTAGGTACATTATGTTCCGGTTTGGAAGGGGTTACCACGTTTTTTAAGTATCTGAGAAAACAGTATTGCTCAGTAGGCTTAAGAGATATAACATTGACTAAAAATATGGGATAATTAAAAGAAAAAATATGTATTTCTTGATAAGAAATGTTTTTAGTAAAGGTGCGTGGTGGTGCCTCCATCCATTTACGTTGTATGGTTTAGTAAAACTGGAAGTATTATAAACTTAGTAGCGAAGTTAAGCATTCACGATTTGCTATTTTTAAACTTACTGTTTTCAGTAAGAGAAAACTAATAAAGGAGATTTTTCAAACTAAATAATTATAAGACAACTAAAGACGAAAGCAACTGCACTTTTAAAAAGTAATTTAAGTGGATAAATTAGGGAGTAAAGATGTCTCTCTGAATTGTTTTTAGTAATCCTTTAGCATCAAGTATAAGCTTGTGATTGTTCAGAATGTAAGTCAGAATTTACTTAAGTATAAGGCAAGTATCGTCGTCTAATAACTGTAATGTGATGTGCAAAGCTCTATTTATTTGTGAAGTCGTGGTATTTCATGGGAATATGAAATGGGTATTTTCTTCTCGTTTATATTTTGATGCTTCAGTCATGTGCACGAAAGGACAATGAGGCTTCTGAAACCTCTTCTGTAATTGAATTCTGAATAGGTATTAAGGATTAACTTCTTTGCAGCAGTTGAAAACAGTCAGGAAATGTCCAACGAAAACAGTCAGGAAATGTCCAACGAAAACAGTCAAGAAATGTCCAACGAAAACAGTCAGGAAATGTCCAACGAAAACAGTCAGGAAATGTCCAACGAAAACAGTCAGGAAATGTTCAACGAAAACAGTCAGGAAATGTCCAACGAAAACAGTCAGGAAATGTCCAACGAAAACAGTCAGGAAAGGTGACAGCTTGAACGTCTACTTTGTGAAACGAAGTGTTTAGTACTCCAGAATGTTCAGGAATAATCTCTCTAAGGAATTCAAACTGCTTCCCTGCCGCTGGTCTAATGGGTAGCGTGGTTTTTTTTTCTAAGTTGAATTTCAAACGTCCGTTTATTTGTGTTCATTCACAACCCATTATTTAAAAAAAAAATCAAAAATGCCAGTGTAACATGACATTTTGAGCAAATACAGACTTGCTCACACTCTAAAGAAAGTGCAGTGATGGTGAACATCACTAACATTACACTATTCGTGTGGAGGCTAGTTGATGCTAGTGACGTGTACTACCAATGCAGAGTGTCTTCAGAGTGTAAATTAATAAGGGAAAAGAAGAAAAAAGTTCAGAGCAACGTATGCGACTGTTTGTTACCATTATTCTTAACAGCAGAGTTAAAATATTTTGACCACAACCTCTCCGCATTCTCTCTTATTAAAAATTCTGTATCCTCCTCCGACACTGATTTAATATATAAAACTATCTTTTAAAAAATTCGAATACAGATATTTTTCTAGAATAATCGATTGTGGTGTTGTATCTGTTGCTCCCGTTAAGTAGATCACAAATCATATATTTTTAACATCACAACATTACTAACTGGTCCATAGTCGTTGGGAGTATAGTTTTTCAAGTTTCAGAATACATTATTGTTTACACCGTGGCAGTTATACCAATTCTGGTTTTGGATGGATACTGAATATTGCACTGCAAGTATGAGATAAAAGCTGCAACGTCTGTCAACAATCGCTTAATTTGACATGCAAACAACTTCCACTGTAAACGAGACAATGCCAGTGGTGTCACTGAAGATAGCTAGCTAAACCATGCGCAATGGCTGTTTGCTGTGACGTCACCATGAGTTAGCCAATGACGAACGAGAACAGCGGCTGTTTGGCCTTCTGATTGGTCTAGCCCAGTCACGTGATATGCACGTCACAGCAAACAGCCATGGCGCGTGGTATAATATCATTAAACATGTATGCTATATTTGTTTATTTACATGAATTTGACCCCGTCTTTCTCTAAAATACTCGGCTGTTTCGTATGCACAATGAGCTAGGGGTAACAGGTATTCCACCGCCTAGTGTTTCTTTGCATTTCAAATTTTGAAGCGAAACAGGCTATACTTTACACAACTACTAATAATGGGACTGAACGATAGTTAGCATATACGTTGGGATAAGCGGTGCATGCAGATCTTCTGCTTAATGTGGTCGGCGGTCATTATACATCGTGTTCTTGTTATTTCACTAAAAATTATTCAAACAATGTGGCGGGCTAGTGGCTAAGAAGTATATTTGTGGACCTTTGCATTTTGTCTAATCTATGTAGCAGTGGCAGTAACGCCATATTATGACATGTATAACTCTATGCTGGAGCCAGTAACTGAGAGAATTTTGTTTGGCCTAAAATACGCGACTTTTTTTTGATTTGTTGGCAGTTGCTGCAAGTTCAGTAAATGTAATGTCTTATTTCCGATTTACAACATTTATATGTTTTGCAATCCCTTACACAGAACAATGTTTGTTTAGGCCTAAAACGCGCTCTCACAGCCATTATGACGTTTATTGCTTTTCCTCTATTGTTTACACAACGCAACGTTCTCACAACGAATTCTCGTCGCTAGTAGTTAGTTGTGAATCAGAATGCGATGGCGAAGGTATCGTTGCCATGGTAACATCCCTTCCTGAAACTGCGATGTCATTTGATTAAATGCGTGTAGTTGTATTAACTCTTGACAGTAAGGTAAATAATTTCTCAAGAAGGAATAATTTTCCCAGCCACTTCTGAACTTTCGTTGTTGCTATTTTCGTTACGAGTCGGCAGAGCCAAAACCGACGACGTGTTGACGTATCTAATCCATCTTAGCTTCTACCTGTCAGACTGGGTTGAATGATCGTTCATAAATGTGCTGTAAGCCCTGGAAATACATTTCAAGCCTGCGTGAGTTTCTTTCGCTTTAACGGAGCTATTCTTTTACATTGTTTGCTAAAACTCTCCTTCATTATTCAATTTGAAAGTTATGTTTCAAGTCAGACTTTATTTTGTGTGATTTGCTTATTTAGTGTTTACTTTTACAGTGGACAGGCTTGAAAGACTCTCAAAATAACAAGAACGACGATGTAAGTTTTTGCTGTCGTTTATGATATTCTAAATTCTTAAATATTTGGTTCATTGTCGCTTAAATTGTGTTTTTGGTTAACCTTTATGGTGCTGTTGTTTGTAGCTCATGCTTATTTCGTTTTGGTGTGTGGAATGCCAATTTTGAACTCAACATTTTTTTATATTTACCCAGTTCATGTAAAAACTGATGTAAAGCAGAGTAATCCTGGAAAACCCGAATTTCTTGGTCATTGCAGCAGCACTGCAGAACAACAACACTCGAAACAGATCACAACAAAACAAGTCCGAC
>JAHWFP010224379.1:5720-16740 GCA_023313725.1 Lithobius niger | reverse complement strand
GCAATTATGCTCCGATTTTCAATCTGTTTTCGCAGTTTGTCATGTTTGACGCTCGCGTACAACTTTGTAATTCACTTTTGTGCTGTATCTTGCGCCATTTGGAAAATAGAATGCTGATGACCTTGAATTCTGTTTACAGGGTCATTGAAAATATCTTCATTGGCATCCCCGTATCTGACTTACAATATAAATATGTCTTCAGAATTAACGTAGGGCCATTATATTTGCAGTTATTTGTGTGTGACCAGACTTTTAGACCACTCTGTATACAATATACAGTATGTCCCAGAAGTCCCGTACCAATCGAATAAATCCTTCAAACTTGGATGTGGGTTGCTGATAATAGCATACTCGTATAGGAAGTCACCTATGGCGAATCCGATGATGCCATCCAAAATGACCTTGGAGGTCGTATTCAAGGGCATCCAATTTGTATCTCCTAACCTACGCAAGATAGGGGCATAAAGTAAATTAGAAAGTTGTGGGGGATCGTGCTACTTGTACAACACAGAAAGCAGAACAAAAATCGCATGCAAAACAGGACAGATATTGGCGAAAGAAGTTGGTTGGTGCAGAGAAGCCATCTATGGGGCAGCAGGAAATACAGAAATAGCTAAATAATCAACCTAAACGGTAACAAGGGTAGAATTCTTGCCTGGATTTAGTAATACTGTAAAATAAACGCCAGTGGCAGATTTAATGCAAAAAGACCGGTTGGGCAAGCCCAGAAAGGTTTTTTTTTTAATTCCTTTTTTCCCCTTCATTACCGTTTAACCACTAGTCGGCTTTTCTATGCTTGAGTATCCGTTCCCTACATTTACCAAAAGTAAATCCACGAGTTTCCGTGCGTTTACCTATGTGCATTTACCAGATTTTAAACCATAGTAAATATTATTTGAATTTTGGACTCGTACTTTTGAAGTCATGGAGTTAAGTTAGTATGAGGGGGAGGGGGGATGGATTATGATGACATATGTTTTTTACTACCCGGACCCCCTCACTTTCCCACGCAGAGTGTGCTAAGCAAATGTGTCTTGACATCGACCTAATAGGCACATCGGTCGTACATGCATTTATCAGGAGTGGATTGAACGGGTGCTGGGGGGCTGGGGGGGGGGGGGGGCCTTCTACCTAAAAGGACCTTATCAGTAAAAGAAAACCTCAAAATTGTTTAAACGATCGCCTCTGGCGCTATGTCTGGGGGCTCTGGGTTGAAAATGATGAATATGCAGGTGAAAAGCGGCAGGTAAACAGCAAAAAAAAAAAAAAGAAGCCATTGAATTTTCGTGACAAAACGGTGCCTTTCAGGGCTTGGCCAGCAGGCCCTTTTGCCATAAATCCTCCTTTGGCGTTTATTTTACAGTATTACCAAAACCAGGCAAGAATGCTATCTTTGTTACCGTTTCATTTGATGGTTCAGCTATGTCTGTATTTCCTGCTGCCCCGTGATAGCTTCTCTGCACTACTGAACTTCTTTCTCCAATATCTTCCTTGTTTTGCATGCGATTTTTGTTCGGCTTCCTGTGTTGTACAAGTAGCACGATCCCCCACAAATTTCTAATTTACTTTTTGCCCCTATCTTGCGTAGGTTAGAAGATACAAATTGGATGACCTTGAATACGACCTCCAAGGTCATTTTGGATGGCATCATCGGATTTGCCATAGGTGACTTCCTATACGAGTATGCTATTATCAGCAACCCACATCCAAGTTTGAAGGATTTATTTGACTGGTACGGGACTTCTGGGACATACTGTACGATTTAAGTCCTCTTTCCAGCAAAACTAGAACTATTAATTTCTCCGTTCGTATTCATTATATTTCGACCAAACTTGGCCCGATAGTAGAAAGATACTGCACTGGTGTCCACATTATTAACATCACACAATTCGTTTGGAGACTAACTTGATGATAGTGATGTGTATTATCAATACAGAGTGTCTTCGGAGTGTAAGTTAATACGGGAAAAGATGGAAAAAGTTCAGAACAAAGTGTGTGACTGTTTATTAATTATTATTATTAATATTATTTACATCAGAATTAAAATATGTTTTACCACAACCTCCCCGGCCCTTTAGCACCTCGCTTATTAAAAATTTGTGTCCTTCCCGACACTGTTTAAATATCTAAAACGTTTGGGTAGAAAAACCAAATAATTTTTTATATAATTCGAATACAGACAGGGCCAAGACCGGATACGTATTATTGTGGTGTTGCTACTAAAAACTATTTTGATGCTGCTCCTGTGAGTTAGATCACATAGTTTTAGCACCAACATGACTAAATGGTCCATTGTTGTTGGGAGTATCGTGGTTCACGTGTCACAATGCATCATTGTTTACACCGTGGCAGTTACACCATATCTGGTTTTGGATGGGTACTGACTATTGCACTACAAGTCTGAGGCAAAGACTGCAACGTCTGTCTACAGTCGCTTAATTTGACAAGCAAACAACCTCCCCTGTAAACAAGACGCTGACAGTGGAGAGACTGAAGAGAGCAATATATCCAGCTAATCTCTTTAAAAATGTGTGCAGTGTTTGTTTATTTATATGACTTTGTAGCCGTCTCTTCTTCTAAAATACCCAGTAGTCTCGTAGGCATACTGGGCTAGGGGTAAATAGTGTTTCCTTGCACTTTGAAATTTGAAGCGACACAGGATATTTTGCAAAACTATCAATTGGGACTGAACGATAGTCAGCATAAACGTTGGGATAACGGTTCATTCAAATATTCTGCTTAATGTGATCAGCAGTCTTTTTCGATGCCAGCGAAATACAGTGCTGTTCGTCTACGATAATACGATTTTTATTGCAAAGACTAGTAAGAAAAATATAGTTAGGTAAGAACCGATTGAAGTTTGTTTATATGTAAATATTACTTTCCTGTGTTGCATTGTACATCGTGTGTTTGTTGTGAATCTCGTTATTTCATTAAAATCATTCAAGCAAGGTGGTAGGCTAGTGGCTAAGAAGTCCATCTGTGGACCTACGGTTTTCGTCTCTTCTTTTGTTTTCACAACATTGAATTATCGCAACGTTCTCACACCGAATTCTTGTAGCTTGTAGTTATTTGTGGTCATCGTGGCTGAGCGGTGAGAGAGCTCAGCCTGGGTGCTGGAGGTTTGCGGATCTGGTCGAACCCCTGGAAGGGGGACATTGGCAAAGTCCCCGCCAGGGCTGCCGGCCAGGGTAGCGAGAGAGGCTACCATGCTCCTTCGGCAGCTATGGTTACTATTCTTACCAATTATGGACAATCTTTCGGCCCCTACGATGATCGGAGGTTTCTTGGATCGAATCCACAATTTGCAAATCAGAATGTGATGGGCGAATGTATCGTTGCCATGATAAACTCTCTTCATGGATCTACGACGTCATTTGATTAAATGTGTGCAGTTATATCAATTCTTGACAATAAGGTAAAGGATTTCCCCAGACGAACCATTTTCCAAGTTACTTCTGAACTCTCGTTATTGCTATTTTCCTTACGAGTCGACAGAACCAACACCGACGAAATTTTGACTTCTCTAATCCTTTTTAGCTTCTACCACCGAGACTGGGTTGCACGATTGTTCATAAAAATGCTGTAAGCCCTGGAAATACATTTCAAGGCTGTGTGAGTTTTTTCCCCCTTAAACGGAGCAATTCTTTTACATTGTTTGCTAAAACACTCCTTCATTACTCTATTTGAAAATTATATTTGAAGTCAGGCTTGATATTGTGTTGTTTGCTTATTTAGTCTTTACTTTTACAGTGGAAAGTCTTGAAGGCATCTCAGAATACCAAGAACGACGACAATGTAAGTTTTTGCTGTCGTACGAAAGTCTTAATTCTTATGTATTTGGTCCATTGTTCCCTAAATTGTGTTTTTAGCGAACCTTGTTCTATTTTATGTTAGTAGGATTAATTTAATAGGTCTACTCATTGAGTAGCAGAGTTTCCTTTACAACGCACATTATGGTGCTGTAGTTAATAGCTCTTGGTTACGTCGATTTGTCTGTGGAGTGCCAATTTTGAACTCGGTTATTTTTTTTTTATATTAGTCAGTTTATATAAAAACTTATACATGAAGGCTATTCCATCCTGCTAAGTATTTCTGGGAAACATGAATTTCTTGGTCAATGCAGCAGAACTGCACAACAACAACACTCGAGATACATCACAACAAAATAAGTCGGACCGTTTTGATGTCCACGGCTGTTGCACTTACTCGAAACATTATGAACGTCTAGAACCAATTTGAATCCAAACTTATAACGACCTTCTAAATTAAACAAAGTTTAATTCTTCAGTTGAATTCTTCAGTTTTTTTTATTTAATTTGAAATGGTGAAGAACTATTAACCCTTTTCACTCAAAGATGAACCCCATAGAGAGGGCCTTTTTAAAACTGCCACTGTGTATATTAGTACGTGATGCAATTCGATATCGTATCCTCTTGGTTCGTAGATCACGCCTCGAACAACTCAACTTTGCTTGCTCGCTTCACTCATGAAACTCGCTTTTCGCAGCTGGACTCAGTTTTGTATTCTTGTGTAGGCACGTTATGTTCCGGTTTGGAAGGGGTTACCACGTTTTTTTTTAAATATCAGAGAAAACAGTCTAGCTCAGTAGGCTTAATAGATATAAGATTGAATAAAAATATGGGATAATTAAAAGAAAACATATGAATTGAATGCTAAGAAACGTTAGCTTTTTAGTAAACGTGTGTGGGGTGATTTTCCATTTTGCAGAAAATAAGACGGATGAAGATTTTTTGCGAGAACAGAAATTTTCGGTTTGCAGAATATCGTTTCACCGGATCAAAATATTCTTTAAAAATTTAACATTAGTAAAGTTAAAGATGCAATGGGAGACAATTGTGGGCGAGCACGGGGGTGCAAGCAATGCACGCCATTGAAAAAAAAAAAAAGAATGTTCTGTAAAACAGAATTCCCCGAAACGGGAATTCCCGTTTTGCAGAAAAAATCTAGATCCGTTTTATTGTCTACGAAACGGCATTCTGCGAAATGGGATTCTGAGAAACGGGACATAACCGTCCGTGGTGAATTTTCCGTTCTATTTTCCCCATTTGATATTCATTGTATGGTTTAGTAAAACTGGAACTATTATAAACTTAAAAGCGAAGTTATCCATTCACGCGTTGGTCTTTTGAAACTATATTCACTAAGAGAAAATTAACAAAGCAGATTTTTCAAACCAAATATAACACAATTAAAGACGAAGGTACCTTCACTTTGGAAAAATAATTCAAGTGGATATAGAAGGCAGTAAAGCTGTCTGTCTGAATTGTTTTTAGTAATCAAGCATCAAGTGAGCTTGTGATTGTTCAGATTGAAAATCAGAATTTTACTTAAAGTATAAGAAGAATTATTTATTTGTTAAGTCACGGGAATGTGAATTGGATATTTTCTTCTCATTTCTGTTCTGATACTTCAGTGATCTACGCGAAAGGACAATCAGGACTCTGAAACCTCTTCTGTAATTGAATTCTGAAAAGGTATTAAGGATTAAATTCTTTGCAGTAGGCTAATCCTTAAGAAAACAGTCAGGAAAGGTGACAGATTGAGCGTTTACTTTATCGAATGAAGAGATTAGTACTCCGTATTGTCCAGGAGCAATTTCTGTACGGAATTCAAACTGCTTCCATGCTAGTACTAGTCTAATCGGTAGCGCAGTTGTTTTTTTAAAGTTGTATTTTGAACGTGCGTCTATAGTATGATTATTTTCCTTCATAACCTATTATATTTTTTTATTCATTGCCAGGATAACATGGTATTTTGAGCAATTACAGATTGCTTACACTCTGAAGCAACTGCACTGATAGTGCACATTACTAACATTACATAATTCGTCTTGGAGGCTAAGTTAGTGATGTGTACTGTCAATACAGAGTGTCTTCGGCATTTAAGTTATTAAGGGAAAAGAAGGAAAAAATTCAGAGCAAAGCGTGCAACTGTTTATTATTATTATTATTACCAGCAGAGTTAAAAATATGTTTTACCGCATCCTTACCACTTCCTCGCTTATAAAAATTTTGGATTCTCCCCCGACACTGTTTTAATATTTAAAAACTTTGGATGGAAAAACCAAGTTACCATTAAAAAAAATTCCAATACAGACATTTTTCTAGAATAAACAATTGTGGTGTTGCATTTATAAACAATATTGACGCTGCTTCGGTAAGGGAGATCACTTAGTTTTAGCACCAACATTATAAATGGTCCAATGTTGTTGAGAGTATTGTGGTTCACGCGTCAGAATGCATCATTGTTTACACCGTGGCAGTTACACCAGATCTAGTTTTTGATCAATATTGCATTAAGAGTCTGAGGTAAAGGCTGTAACGTCTGTCTACAATGGCTTAATTTTACAAGTAAACAACCTCCTCTGCAAACGAGACGATGCCAGTGGAGTGTCTCTGTCTAAAGAGATGATATAGCAATCAAATATCATAAAATGTGTGCTGTGTTTGTTTACTTTGACGAGTATGACTTTGTACCCGTCTCTTTCTCGAAAATACCCGGCAGTATCGTAGGCGTACTGGGTTAGGGGTTAAAGGTACTCCACCGTCGAATATCTCCTTGCACAAGTTTTTAAATTACGGTACATGCAAATCTTTTGCTTAATGTGGTCGGTGGTCTTTTAAGATGCCCCCGTTATACAAAGCTGTCCGTCTTGAGACACCAAAAAAAAGTTATTACAAAATAGTTTCCTGGGTTGCATTGTACATCGTGTTTTTGTTGTGAATCTTGTTATTTCCTAAAAATTATTCAAGCAGTGTGGTAGGTTATTGGCGAAGAAGTCCATCCGTGTACCTATGCTTTTTGCCTATACTATACAGCAGTTACAATAACGCCGGATTATGATAGATAACCCTTTACTGGAGCCAGTAACTGAGCTAGCTGCAAGAAGAACTGCATAAACATGGAGGGGAAAATAATGACGTCTTTACTGAGGCCAATGCTGCGAAAGCGGATTTTCTTTGGCTTAAAATGCGCATTTTTTTTATTTGTTGGCAGTTGCTGCAGTTTTCATAAATGGAATGTTTTATTTTCCGACTTACAACCTTAAAGGCGCTTTTTCACCTTTTCAACTCCTAGATATAGCACCGTAGAATCTTTGAGCAATATAAAGAAAATAGCGATAAATTGAAAATGGAACAACTCTATTCATAGCAGTATCTATTCATAGCAGTACCGCGATTTTCATAACTAAAACAAGATCACGTGATCGACATCAGCCTATTGGATGACGGAGAATCTGGAACGTGGAAGCTGTGTTTAGAATATGGGCAATGCTATCGACATGGTGAACAGGCGCCTTCAATATATGGTTTGCAGAGTAAGGGACTGGACAGAACAACGTTTTAAGCCTAAACCGCGCTCTGACAGTATTGGCTTAAGTAAGGGTGCTGTTGTTCTTTACCTCCATGTTCATCTAGTGCCCCTTGAAGCTAGCTCAATCCAGCGACCACCGTAGCCATTATGACGTTTATTGCTTTTGCTCTATTATTTTTACAACGTCGAATTAACGCAACGTTCTCACAACGAATTCTCGTCGCTAGTAGTTAGTTGTGAATCAGAATGCGATGGCGAAGGTATCGTTGCCACGGTAACGTCCATTCATGGATCTACGACGTCATTCGATTAAATTCGTGTAGTTATATCAATTCTTGACAATAAGGCAAAGAATTTCCCCAGAGATTCATTTTCCCAGTCACTTCCGAACTCTCGTTATTACTGTTTTCGTTACGAGCCGGCAGAGCTAGAACCGATGACATGTTGACGTGTCTGAGCCTTTTTAGCTTCTACCTGCGAGACTGGGTTGCATGATCGTTCATAAAAAAGCTGTAAGCCCTGGAAATACATTTCAACCCTGTGAGTTTCTTTCGCTTCAACGGAGTAATTCTTTTACGTCGTTTCATAAAATTCTTCTTCATTACTCTGTTTGAAAATTATATTTCATGTCAGACTTTATTTTGTGTGTGGTTTACTTATTTAATGTTTACTTTTACAGTGGAAAATCCTGAAGGAATCTCAGAATAGAGAGAACGAAGTTGTAAGTTTTTGTTGTCGTACGAAATTCTTACTTCTTAAGTATTCGGCTCATTGTCGCTTAAATTGTGTTTTTCGGTAACCTTTTTCTATTTTATATAAATAGGATTAACGTAATTGGTCTACTCAATAGAGGGCCGATTTGCTTTAGAGTTTCCTTTACAACGAAACTCTGGTGGTGTTTGTTACGTCGTTGCTTACGTCGTTTTTGTGTGCAAATTGCCAATTTTGAACTCAACTTTTTTTATATTACCAAGTTTTGTAAAAACTGATATAAAAGGTATTACATTACATAAAAGGTATTAAAAGGGTGTAATCCTGGGATACTTGAATTTCTTGGTCATTGCAGTAGCATTGCAGAACAACAACACTCGAAACAGATCACAACAAAACAAGTCCGACAGCATGATGCCCACGGCTATTGCAATTACTCGAAACAGGGAATGTCAGCTTGTGAACCCAACTTGGCTCCAAACGTATAACGACCCTATCAATTACACAAAGTTTAACAGTAGAACTCTTTGGTTATTTATTTAATTTGAAATGATGAAACTTTTCCACGCCAGAGGAACGCCCAGAGGGATCTTTTTTTTTAAATTCCAATTCGATATCGTATCCTCTTGGTTCGTAGTTCATGCATCGAACAACTCAACTGTGCTTTGCTCGCTTCACTCATGAAACTCGCTTTTCTCAGCTGGAATCAGTTTTGTCTTTTTTGTGTAAGCAGGTTATGTTACGATTTGCAAAGGGTCACCACATTAGAGAAAAGTATCAGAGAAAACAGTCTAGCTCAGTAGGCTTAAGAGATATAATATTAAATAAAATAAAAATATGGAATAACTAAAAGAAAATATATATATGCTTGATTAATGTTAGCCATGCACCTTTATGATTTTTTCACCCATTTACGTTGTATGGTTTAGTAAAACTAGAAGTATTATAAACTTAGAAGCGTAGTTAAGGATTCACGCTTTGCTCTTTTGAAACTTACTGTTTACACTAAGAGAAAACTAATAAGGAGATTTTTCAAACCAAATATTATGCAACTGAAGACGAAAGTAACTTTACTTTTTAAAAGTAATTAAAGTTGATAATCAGGTATTAAAAGTTGTGTGCCTGAATTGTTTTTAGTAATCCGTGAGCATCAAGTAAACTTGTGATTGTTTAGAATGAAAGTCAGAATTTACTTAAAATATAAGGGAAGTATCTTCATCTAATAATTGGAAAAGACAATATTTCTTGAATGTGATGTGCATAGCTGTATTTATTTGTGAAGTCATGGTATTTCATGGGAATATGAAATGGATATTTTCTTCTCATTTATGTTCTGATACTTCAGTGATGTACGCGAAAAGACAATCAGGATTCTGAAACCCCTTCTGTAATTGAATTTTGAAAAGGTATTAAGTTTTTACCTTTTTGCAGTAGGCTACTCTTTACGAAAACAGTCAGGAAAGGTGACAGATAGAGCATGTACTTTTTGGAATGAAGAGTTTAGTACTCAGTAATATCTAGGAGTTATTTGTGTACTCCTGGATATGTGATACTCCTGGTTACTGGATACTTGTTGGATACTGTTTACTGGATGGATACTGAATACTGAATGTGTACTGGATGGATACTGGATGGATGGATACCGAATGGATACTGATGGATACTGGACTGATGGATAATGATGTATACTTTCAATTCAAAGTGTTTTGGTTTTGGATGGATGCTGCATAGTGATCGATACTAAATACTGGATGAATACTGATATTTGATGAATACTCTATCTATACTGGATGGATGATGGATACTGGATAGATACTGGATACTGGATGGATGGATACTGGATGGATACTGGACTGATGGATAGTGATGTGTACTATCAATGCAGAGTGTTTCTGATTTTGGTTGGATATTGAATATTGCACTACAAGGCTGAAGTTGGGCGCGTTTACGCAGTGACTCGCCTTTGCAATCTCGCAGCTAGAACTCAATCGCGATGGCAAAGGTGACATTACCATGGTAACAACGCTAAATGGATTAGCTAAATCCGACATTGTTTGAGTAAATACTTGCAGTCTTATAATCCGTGCCAATAAGATAATAATAAATCAAATAATAAATCAAAGTTTATCGCAGTAGCAACTGGTCTGGCAAGGACCAGGTGGTCGCTAACAGCCAGCCACAGACCAGGTGGTCGCTAACAGCCAGCCACAACTATATCCTTGTTTTCTGTAAAATTAACGTCTTTAAAAGATAAGAAATACGTTATATTGAATTTCAACAATAACATAAAATGAAAAATGAATAGAATAAAACAATGGCCGGGAATGTGAAATTGACGTAGGTGGGGTTGGGGACACGAATGCCTTACCACCAAGGTTAGACCTTCCAGGGACACGTTGGTCCCCGATGGCATTGCCAAACGTGTAGGTAATTCAGGGGAAGGATGGCCAAGGTGCAGACAAGGGAACGTTTAAATAATGAAGCTAAACATAAAATATAAAAAAATTAAAAAAATCGTTGTAAACTTGCTAAAAAATGTATGTTGATTTTAAAAAATAAAAAGCAAATGCATCCACATACTGGGATTCGTCGTAATAAAATTGTTTAAAAAAATTTACATAAAAATGAGAAAAAAAAATTGTTCACCACACACTCGATCGATGGGTGGTACACTGGATGCCAATACCGTAACAGTGTTCGGAGGCGGGGGTCATAATGGTCTTTTAATAAATTTACTGAGGTCTTCAGTGAGCAGTTCTCTCCTAAATTTCGCCTCAGAGTTCATGCCCACTGTACTAGGACGAAGTGCATTCCAAACGGTGATAATGCGGACTGAGAAAAAATTTTTTCTACATTCAAGTTTCGCACCTTTGGTAGCAAGCTTCCAAGGGTGCCCACGAGTGTTATGTAGACTAGGAGCCGGATCAAAGAATGGAAGGTCAACCGTTATCAAGCTTCGCAGGATCTTATA
>JAHWFP010224378.1:0-16098 GCA_023313725.1 Lithobius niger | reverse complement strand
CCCCCCCCCCCCTCCGTCAATAGTTGCGATACGTAATATCGTAGTTTGGACTGTTGCGTTTCCATCAATTCACCAAACCCTTCCAGAACTCTAAACCCTCAACGGCTCCAACGGTCCTGGATCCAGCCACTCAGAGCTCCTACCCTCCAGCCAATCAGCGAAAACCCGCCTGGTCTCTACCTTTTAAAGGCCCATCCAGATCGTTACACTTCCCTTTAAAGCCCTCACGTAGTACAGCTCGTTTTGGAACTCGAACAAATTTCCCTCCTCCAAGCTTGCCTGCCCCTCTTGCCGCCAAAACATGCAGTCATCGCAGACGTCCGCCCCTCCCTCCCCCATATATACCCCCCAGCTCAAAGCATCCACAGCACAGCTCACAGATCTAAGACAAGTGGTGGTCACGGCCGGTCAGGAGTGGAGATGCCGCGTTCTGATGGTTGCCATGCCGGGCAGAGGTAGTTGTCAGTATGTTACTAGTTAATTGAAAGTTTAATTTTAGGACCCCCATTCTAAATTTATAGTCCAGTTTTTAACTTACCTCTTGGTTTAGATTTTTTTTTTATTACAGTGGAGTAAGCCAAACGGCATTTTCGGTTTTTACTTGCTGTAATGTCAGAGTGGTTCTCTTCCTAAAAACCAACGTTCCGTTGTTTATTTTAAACCACGTTTTAACTACGGTAGACAGTGGCGCTTGAGGATTCGGGCGCTCTTTTGCGAAAGAGATATATGTCTAAAGACTAATTGAAACTTTAGCGGATGCGAGTTTAGATTAAAGGGTTTTCAGGATTGAACCCAAAAACTACTTTTTCTAGTTGAAATTGTGTGTATTTATTTGAAAATCCGTTGTTGCTTTTTGTTTTTGAATTTTCTTTCATGTAAATTCGTTTGCTTTCACGGAAAGCCTTCTTGCTTTAATTTAAAGCTTTCGTTCTAGCTAGTAACCAAAGTGTAAAGTGCCTTTTTCATATGTTGTGATTTTTATTAAAACCAAGAGTTTTTAAAACTTCAAGTAAGGTTTCTAGTGTAGATTAATTGCTTGCGTTTAAATAACATGTAGCCCATTTTTTCTAAACCCCCTTACCTTTTAAAACTACCCAGCGGTGGTGGCAGGCTTAAAGACCAGGTAGAAATACTGGATAGCCTAATTTTATTTAGTTAGGAAAGTTATCTTCACTCCCTCCCGGATTGAGGCCCTACAGAGCTGTTTTAAAACAAAATAGTCGACCAAGTCATTTCTACAAGTAAGAAAGTCAACCATAAGTGCGGAGACGTTACAAGCACCTAGCCCGTCGTAGCGTCCGCCGCTACAACGAGTGTCTATATTCTAACTATAGCTTCATATTCCATCTCTTGTCAAAAGGTCATCCGGAAAAGAAGCTAAGGGTTTCATTTCACACATCCAGGCCAGTTGATCCAGCAACAGCAGAATTTTATTTTACCACAGCAATGCAAAAAAGGCATCAACTTTCCACCATACGCATGAACCGGCATTAAGTCAGTAGGCGAAACACACAATGTCTACCACAGTCGGCCTTGACTTGAAAAAAGCCATCCGCTTCACGCTTGTGGTATGCTGTTGCACGTAGAGGTGTTGTGTGCCTAACTAATCGTAGCGCGAGTGGTATTTTATCGCACTTTATCAGTTGGTATAAATCTATTCAGAATATTTTTAACGTGGGTTATGCCAGAGTATATTATGACCAGCCCTTCCACAATTGGCCGTATGGGGCCACAACCCAAAACGAGAGATGGAACATGCGGTAATATTATTTGTTATGGACACACTGTCGAACCCCACAAGCTTTTCTTTATGATGCTCTTGGTATGTTTAACAAATTGATCTTTACATGTTTCATTGTTGATAGTTATTCGTTTGTAGTCCTTGTATTTCCATTCACACTTCCTGGAAAATTCTGGAAGAGCCTGGGTATTTTAAGTTTACAGGCAAGTGAGAACCCTGCGAATAGGACAGGTTTTAAAACTATTACTGTGAGTGCATGCATGAAGAAATATAATACCTGGTATCACTGTTGACGGTGATGGTACTGCTGCAGCTAACGCAACTACCAAACTGTTCCCAAAGTCTCCCGATTTGAGACGTTGAATTACTGCTTCTGTAACTTGATCTACCAAATAAGTGGGCACATGTGGTGAAGATGGTGATTCCACATTTTCAGCAGGATGGGTAGCCATATTGGTCACCGTCCAATTATTGGCCCGGCGAACTGTCCTACACGGTGTGTGCCTACACTGCAGCAAAACTTGCGCTTTTGGTATTGTGCGTGCTGCTGCTGTCGTTCCGTTTGGAAATGAACGCCTTGAAAGAATATTCCACTGCATCTAAAATAATACAAAGGGGCAAAACTAAATATCTTATTATTTGTCAGTTAGTTGTGAAGTAGGCATGGATACAAAAAATTTGTAGCATGTGTTAAATTACGTACAATAATCTGGACTGTCAACATCATGTGAACTTTCTTTGAGTAGTTACCCAAGTGAATAATAATTAGTATTTAAAAACGCTTTAAGCGTATAAAATACCGATGTAAGCCTACAAAATGGAATGCTCTGAAGGAACAGATACAAGAAAAAGACATGTAAGCCATCAGCGTGTAAAAGAATCTCCAGCGTCCCAAAAAATAAGCTGAAGCTTTTTTACTCATATTAGTGTGACGGTGCTGGCGTATAGCTTTTTCTTGAATCTGTTCCTTTAGAGCATTCAGTTTTTTTAGGCTTACATCTGTATTTTTATAAGCTTAAGCGTTTTTTAATACTAATATCTCTTATTTTTTCATTGACAGGGCCGCCACTACAGTTTTTGTGATAAGACCATGATATTGGAAGCCTCCTTCAGCCTAAATTATAGGACTTTTGTATTCTTTTAGGTATTGGCCTTTAATTTTGGTATATCCGTCATTTTTGGAAAGTCAGAAATTGTTTCTCTGTCTTTTCAGAGAGCCCCTAACAGATGGGACCCAAGGATGACATTTAGCATGGAATTTCATGCTGAGATTTACACCCGGAAACAGGCTTTGGGCCTATTACAGGAGGAGCGGATTGAAAATTCAATTCTACAGGAAGTTGCATTTAGCTCGTTCGATTTGTGCTGCTAAGAATGATTCATGTACCAAATTTCCTTCTTTTCCTCGATAGGCAAGAAATTGTTGTCAAGCATCAGGGAAGGGACATGGGGCGCTGCGGGCCTCTGGGGGTATTTCATGGGGGGTTCCATGGCTGGTTTGGTTTGTACTGCTAAGAATGACTTGTGTACCAAATTACAAGCTTTTGCCTCGATTTGGAAGAATTTGTTGGTTAAGCCTCAGGGGGAACTTGCGGAGGAGGGAGGGGGGTATATTTTCGTGACTGGTTCAGTTCGATTGTGTGGCTAAGAATGATTTGTGTGAAAATTTCATACTTTTAGCTTGATCTGCAAGAATTTGTTGGTCAAACCTCAGTGTGGGGGCGCAGTGGGGCGCTAGGTGCCCTTTGGGAGTATTTCACGGGGATTCCATAGCTGGTTCGATTTGTACTACTAAGAATGACTTGTGTAACACATTTCAAGCTTATAGCTCGATTTGCAAGAATTTGTTGATCAAGCTTCAGGGATGGGGGAAGGGAAGAGGTGAGCTGGGGTCCCTTGGGGGTATGTCATGGATTTCCATGACCGATTCGATTTGTGCTGCTAAGAACCACTTGTGTGCCAAATTTCATTTTTGTAGCTTGATCTGCAACAATTTGTTGCGCAAGCATCAGGGAGGGGGACGTTTGGAGCCTTTTGTTGGAAGGATGCTGGAGTCTTGTATTTCATGGTAGTTCCACGGCTTGTTCGATTTGCGCTACTAAGAATGACTTGTGTACAAAATTTTATGCTTTTAGCTCGATGTGCAGGATTTTGTTGCTTAATGATTGTACTATTCACAATTCCAAATTTACAATGGTGAGGGTTACAAATAATTCCAAAAACTAATTTCTTCCATAATTATTGGTCAATTTATGGCAAATTCTAGGCCAGTAATACTTTTGGGGGTTTGAAGCTATGTACCAAATTTCATTCCAATCCGACCTTTCATTTGGGCTCCACCCAGACTACAAAATTGCAACCATCCATCCAACCTTTTGTAGTTTGGTGACAGTGATGCGCTATGCTCGCGTCGCTTGCTCCGATAAGGACCATCCGTGATTACGTAGTTTATTTTCTCTATTCATAGGCCACAAACCTGTATGATTTCTGCTCAGAGCTCCGGTACTCCACTTAATGATTTCTGCCCAGTACTCTACAATAGTAAATGTTCTGCCATATTAAAATCGTGCCCCGGTACTGATTTCTGCCCAGTACTCTACAATAGTAAATGTTCTGCCATATTAAAATCGGCCCCGGTCGTTGTTATTACCTGCATTTTAAGCTATAAAAATTGAAAATCGGTTCATTGGTTCGACCTAGCAAAATTTCGAGCCCATTTTCATTTCCGTCACAAGAATAACGTAGTAACATTGACGTATCATTCGAAAAGTCCTAGGCATTGTCCATACCTATGTTTTAAGCTATAGAACTTGAAGGTCAGTTCATTTGTTCGATCTCTAGGTGAGGGCAAAGTGACCCAACAACAACAAGAAATGGTGGTGCAGTGGATACCAAACGGTTCGATTGTTGTCATTAAAATGTGTAATGCAGTGAAATAGTTACGACACGACTCCAAATACCGAATTTTGTTGTCTATGTGTCAGTTCTGGGAGAAACTATAGAATTTCAAAGTTGAGATGAAAGTTTATGCTGAGGCTTAGAAAAAGCCTTAATGTACAAGTGTTTGCTCAACTGTTGGCATTGTTAGCCATCCAGTTAAATTTTTAAAAACAGCACGGCCAGGGTCTGATTGCCAAAGAAAAATGCTCCTTTGATTATCGGCACTCTGGCACCTAGCACTATTTTAGTCAACTGAGTAAAGGAAAAATTAAACCTACACTTTAATAATTAAAAAAGGTTTAATTTAAATTTTGCCACTTTTTCAGTTGGAGGCAGACGTGCGTATAATGCGTTACAATTACTGATTCAATGTAAATTCACAACTGATGCCGAAACTGTTGCTTGTGACATGCAATTCTTTGTTTTACGTCAATTAAGTTGACAGGTAAAAGGGAAAAAGGGGAAAAACGTGCAAACGACAACCCCAAAATGAAACGAAAAGATGCATTGGAAACATGTGGCAAATATTAAAACTAGAAGAGATGAGGTGAAAAGTGACAGGAAAAGTGCAGCAGGGAATGGCCGGGGTGGGTGGGGGAGGGGGGGGGAGATTAGTAGGTAGTGACGCTTTTCTGAAAACAGGGAATAAAATAATACCGGCTTCCATCAACGGCACCAGAAAGCAGCACTTGTCAAGTTCTCATAGGAAGCGAAGCTTGAAATAAAAAATGGCGGCATCATTACCATGGTAACCATGGCAACAGTGACAATACCTTTGGAAATTGACAAATACTCGTGCATGGGCAACATTTGAATCTGAAGAACTTATTCTGTGTTCGATTCAAACCTTATTCAGTTCGTTACAAGAAACGTGAATCACGGAAAAGCCTAAGCCTAATCTGCCACTCAAGCACGCTTCTCGAAATTCCACCCTACACAGAACCATGCATTATACTTAGCACCACTCGTAACTACAACCCGTTTTAAAATTGAATATCGGATTTAAAAAAGTAAAATTTGATCACACAGTTCTGATCTATCTTAAAATTATTTTAATGTCCTAATCTCACATATGGGGACTGTTGTACAAAATAACCCAGAACTGCCGCAGAAATACTCCAAACCTGCTGCAGAATCACTCCAGAAATGCTGCAGAATTACCACAGAATCACACTTGAATTGCTACAGAAATACCATAGAACCACACTTGGACTGCAGCAGACAATAATGCAAATTGGCTGCTGAATCGCTGCAAAACTGCAGCGGAATTACTCCGGAACTGCTGAAGAAATACCCCAGCAATGGTGATGAATTACCATAGAACTGCTGCAGAAATACTCCAAAACTGCCCCAGAATTACCGCAAAATAACACCTAGATTGCTGCAGAATTACCGCAGAAGACACCTAGATTGCTGCAGAATTACCGCAGAATAACACCTAGATTGCTGAAGAAATATCATAGAAGTAAGGGATTTAGTGGAAAGCAAGCCTTTTTGAGCAACGTTCCAGTCCCCCCCTGCTGGCCCGCTCCTAATTTTATGCATTTAAAAACTGTTGTTGTTTGTCGAGTCTGGCGTGTAAACTTTTTCGTTGCGTTACTCATCAGGAAAACCAGTGCTATTTGAATATTTTGCAGGGTTTTTTTGTTAAAGTGTTGTTGTTTGTTGAGCATTTTACACAAGTTATACGTATTTTTTTTACGGATGACGGGTGTGACTTTCTAGCACGTGGACCATTTGATACAAGGAACGAGCGGTGGGTATAAAAGGCGCGGATAATTCCGTCGATCTTTATATCAGCCATGGCTGCCAAGTACGACGTGGTCTCGAGGTTCCAGTGCAAGGTTGAGAAATACAATGTGAGAAAAGCTTGGTTGAAAATTATTAAACCATCATGATACGAGTAGGACTTGGAATACTTATCCAGAAACATACAAGTGTTATGACTAATTACGGCACAATAATTTATCTACCATCCTAAGGCCTCTGAATAAGCTCACAAGAGAATTTGTCTTTGGCCACTCAAGACGAACAAAAAACGTTTGTATTATGACGTCAATAAAACTCAATAGGACACGTACTCATTCACTAGCGTGGCTACTCGAGCGAAACAATTATGAAGCGTAGACGTCGCACAAAGGATAACTAGAGCCGGAATTAACGTGCGTAATTATAAAATTGACAGCTATACATCTCTAAAACCAAATATGATCTAGGCATTTCGTTAAACTAAAAATAATATCTGAGTATTTCTGGAGGTTTTTTTTACAGCGGTGTTGCTAGTTTGTTCACCACATGCCTATTTTTTCAGAGGTGCAGGGCCGAACATAAGTCTGATGAGGCTCCAAACTTTTTCTAATTTTAATTCTAATTTTTCCATTTCCCAACACAGAATGGGATCAATCACGTAACTTTCAGGGATGACAATTTTCCGAGTTTCGGTGGATTTCGGACTCTTTTAATCATGAAAGTTTCGGTAAAATTGACCAACATTTATGTTAAATTCAGCCTTGTGAATTTTTTTTTTTTTTTTTTTACCGATAACGCATAGTTGCTTTTATATTACACTAGGGCAGTAGAGCGTCTAGTGCATTGACCTTCTTATACAGAATCACGAAGCGGCCTATTAAATGACAACTAAAAGTTTGTTTAAAACGTCGCTTAACGAATATTGACAAAAAAAATCCTATCAGATCACCACTAAAAAATCGGGGAATTTTTTAGTGGTGACATTTAAGGAATTTTTTTTTACATCATCTGTGTTTAAAACCACTTTTAGCATATGGAGCATCGCCAACATTTAACACGTTTAACCTTGAGAAATCAAGCATTGCGAGAGATCGCCTTTCCTTTTTCCATTTTAACAATCACGCTTGAATTGCTGTTTGTTATTTCCGAAATCGTTGACCCGACTTTAAGCAACAAGCTGGCTGTTGAATTTCAGTTGTACAAATGTACGTAATATTCTGACTATTCACTTGTTCATTTCAATAACCATTTGCATCCCAGTAATTTATGTGGTGTTTTTTTTGCTGCAAATTTCAGCAGTAAAAATACGTAGCTGCTGATATGTTAGGCAAATTTAAAAAAGAAAAGTTGGTTCTCATGTCCCCCTCGCACCGTTATTTTGACGGAAAAATAAAAAGTAACCGAAGCGGAAAAATATTGGTTAAAGACCAAAAAATGGTTCTCAATGAGAACTGAAAATTAACACATAAAGCACTGACAAAGTGCGTATTAAGTTTTAAATGCAAAACACCTACTTCAGCATTGAATTATTTTCAATTCAACGGGAAATTACGGGCCTTGGGCTCTTAAAAAAACCAATACTGTAACATTAACTACATTGAAAAATTAAGTAAAGATCCAATTTTACCTTACGGAGCTAGCATTTCTGATGTGTTCACTTTGAAACTTCGGGGAGTAATGAAGCGAGCGGGCTAGGAAACCTGCTTTTATGCTGCCTGGGATTACGTAGTGTGGTGCAATATCGGAGCCATCTTTGAATGACATCATTATTGAGTCAACGTTATGCAATATCGGCGCCATCTTTGAATGACATCATTATTGATTCAACATTGTGCAATATCGGTGCCATAAGCAGGTTATTGGTCATATTGGGCTCAAAATGGTTTTGGAAGTTGCAGCGGCAAGACGTAAGAAAGAATGCTCCGGGGTAAGTTTACAAAATGTTTTTAATTTAATATAGTTATAAGACCAAGCAAAAAAAGAAAATTTAGTTCTCAGGCCTCTGGCCGCACCGATATTTTAACAGGAAATAAAAATAACGGTTAAAGATTAAAACAAGGTCCCGAGTTGTGAAATGAAATATAAAATTAATTTAACAGTCTTGTCATTAAATAATTTTAGGGGTACGTGATAAGTAAATTTATAAGACAGTCTTCTTTATTTTACCCAAAATAAAATATAATTTCTCAAAATTCAAGGGAAAATAGGGCCGGAAAAATAAAAACTAAAATTCCGCCCGAATGCACAGATTTTTAAGAAAATTACCAGAGAACCAACTTTCTTTTTTTTCATCGATCTAAAATTTCGTTTTTATTTAGTACAGTAGAATGTCGATTTTCCGAATTAAAATAAGGCTATTGGTTAGGAAAAACAAAGTTTCGGATAATCAAATTTCTACTAAAAATTGTGTTGTTTTTTAATAGGCCTAATACAAAACGACAAATTTTTTTTTTTCAATTTGTATTTACTTCGCGAACTTTTTTGTGACAAATATTGGACACGATGGTGGGGGAAGAATAAATTAAAAAAATTAGACTTTTTAACATTTCACCTCTGAACGTTTCCAGGAAAAAAAAAGTAAATACAGACACAAAACCTATTTACGTTGCCTTTTGGATGTCTAAGTCAGATTGTCTGAGCGGGGAATTAAGCAGTTTGACACATAAGTCCAAAGAGACAAGGTAAATAGCTTTGCATCTGTATTTATTTAACTCTTGTGCGTTCGGTTAACGATCTTGGTGTCTACTTAACGTCAGACCTTAAGTCTACCAAACACTACGACCTTATTCTGGCGAGAACTTTCCGCCGTCTAGCAGTGGTGAACTGGTGTTTCACATCTGGCAACAACACTATTAATATTTGGTGATACAAGATGTTTGTTCGACCATTGCTGGAGTTTGCCAGCCAGGTGTGGTCCCTGTCTCTTCTGGGATATATTGACAAGGTAGAACGCGTTCAACGCAAATTTACTAAGAGCTTATTTAACTTAAAAAACCTCTGTCCTAAGCAGAAAGGTTGGAAAAAACTAAACTCGAGTCCCTTGAACTACGCAGGCTTAAAGCAGACCTATTATTTGACGTTTAAAATCGTTTGGGTTTTTTTGAATGTTGATCTTCCCTTCTTCGACCCTGCTCCGTGCCTGACTACACGCGGACATTCATTTAAACTGGCAGTACAACCGGCTAACTGCGACTGCAGAAAACACTTCTTTTCACTTCGAGTTACACTTGTGTGGAACTCTCTTCCTGACGAAGCGGTCAGGGGCTCGTTCCCCGGCACACTTCAGGTCCATCCTTGGCAAATTAAGTCTACGGGCATTTTTAAATACGACCAGAATATTTAAATTGAGACAAAAGAATGAATAAAGAAAAAAGTTTTAGGGGTCCGGTGTAAGTAGCTTGCCCTACTGGGAACCCTGCTGTTAATACAGAAAAATTTTTATTATTATTTATTATTTATTGTTTGAGCCTTCGGCTTTTCCCATCTTTATGGAAGTTGAGGAACTGGGGGGGGGGGGGGAAAAAAAAAAAAAAATTAAACCCTTTAACATTTCACCTCTGAACTTTTCCAGGAAAGAAAAAAAATACAGACACAAACCTATTTACGTTGCCTTTTGGCTTTATAAGTCAGATTGTCTGAGCGGGGAATTGGTGTCCTCCCGTCAGATCGAAAACCCATCAGATCGAAATGATCGAACGTCCCATCGGATAGAAATACCGTCAGATAGAATTTTCTTCCCATTAGATAGAATTTTTTTCCCAACAGATAGAAATTTTTTCCCATCAGATAGAAATTTTTTTTCCATTGAATAGAATTTTTTTCATATCAAACAAAATTTTGTTTTTGTACTCACGGAGGAAAAAATGGCACGGATAACCAGTATGGCATAACCAGTCTATAGGGCTCACCACAAAATACGAATAGTAGTTTTTTTCTTCTTTTTTTTTCTGCCTGGCGTTACTCGTATTGAGAACTGATACGCTGCTTAAATTGCTTGCGGTTTGCATTATTAGCATTTAAGAAATTTCATTTGTTTTAGTATTGTTGTACTGTTGGTTAGTATTGTTTTATAATTAAAAGTTACTCAGTGTGCCAATAATTGTTAGTATTCTTTATGGTGGCACAGAATTGTTTTAGTGCTAAAGATAAACAGGACGGCCTTTAGTCTCAAATCTCACTTAGGGCACGTTCAAGTATTACATCATCAGGATGGGGGAGGGGGGTTCGCCAGCTGGTGGCGATTAATGACGAGGGGGGAGGGGGTTGGCCAGTTGATAATGTAAGCATCGATGCCCCAGTAAAAGGGTGGAAAAACGCAAAAAAAAAACATCCTCAGAAAAACATAGGGAAATACAGGGAAAACACCCCATCTTATGGGGGGATCAGGTTAGAAAGGACGTAAAACTGGAGGGGAGTTCAACAATTGATGACGATCGATGACGAGGGGAGGAGGGGGGTTCAAAATGGCAATTTCTTGATGACGTAATACTTGAACGGCCCCTCAGGTAGTCTGGCATTCAAAGTCCAAAAGGCTACGTAAATAGGTTTGCATCTTTACTTAGTACTAAATGAACTTAGGGTTTGGAAAAAGTAGAATCTATTACACTAATAACATAAAATTAGGGCTTGAAAATGATCTTAATCCTATTGTTTACTATTCTTTTGTAGAAGAATGGATTGACTTTGGTCATATAATTTTAGTTTATGTAAAAAAAAACCATTATAAATT
The DNA here is from genome assembly GCA_023313725.1 of Lithobius niger. Lineage (NCBI taxonomy): Eukaryota > Metazoa > Arthropoda > Chilopoda > Lithobiomorpha > Lithobiidae > Lithobius > Lithobius niger. The sequence goes on along the minus strand of JAHWFP010224378.1, from coordinate 4,939 downwards.
TAAAAATAATTCCCATTATATCGAAAAAATCCAATGAGATTGAAAAAAATTCCCGTTATATCGAAAAAAAATCCCGTAAGATAGAAATACATTTTCCCGTCAGGTCGAAAATTTTCTATCGCACGGGACATGCGATACTTTCTATCTTTTGGGTTTTCGATCCGACGGGCATTGAGTATTAACATTGTAAGAATTGTGAAAAGCTTCAGAGCATGAAAATGACGAATTAGCAGCATTGGGGGAGGGGTGGTAGTGCAAATGCTATATGAACTTTCACATTTTGATAATGACGAATTGTCGATATTAAAGAATCTCCAGAGTGCGAATGTGTATGAGCTTTCGCATTATGAAAATAACGAATTACTAACTTTAAAGTGCAGGGGTGTTATTTTTTCCAATTTTTGGCGGAATTCCGTCTTTTTAAAAAAGAAAAATTATCTGAAAAAATTCGAACATGGGTTTAATTTTTGGACCTTCCCGACCTTTTTAACAGAAGGCACTCACATCCCTGAAAGTGGTCTGAGGGGTATAAATTCTTTATGAATTTTCACGTTATGAAAATGTGGAATTAGCAACATTAGGGTGGTAGTATCGAATTATAAGCTTTCGCACATTGCAGATGCTTCAACATCGTGAAAATTATCGCTGATTGTCTCGGCCTGAGCTCTACTAATCATTCGAATATTTTGCGGTTATAAATAAATAACAAAAAAAAAAGTCATGGATTCGAGTTCAATCATTTTAACGGGAGTAGGAGCCGAACTGAGCTGTAATTTAAGGACACCCATATATTTGAATCCTAAAAAGGAGTACGAAATTGCTCTAGTGTCCTTGGATACGTATTACAGCAATTTAATGTCCACGATGATAACAACGAAATTTCATACACCGTCGATGGTGGAGCGAACTGGATTAAGGTGCGAGTCATCCCAGGTGCTTACGAAATTTCCGATTTAAATAATTTCATTCAAGCTATAATACAGCGAAAAGGACACGAAAAAAATGCCATTGCCATAGAACCAAACCACAATACTTTAAAAACTAACTTAATCATAGGTAATCCGGCCTATGGAGTGTCCTTTTTGGGAGATAATAGTTTAGGCCAAGTCTTGGGGTTCCTCCACGGCACTTGTACTAAATCTCAACAAGAGCAAAAATCTGTAGATATTTTGGGTATAAATACGATTTTCCGTCACACTAATATAATCGGATCCTCGTACGTGAATGACGACACGCAACCTTGTATTTACGCTTTTTATCTGGGAGTACCCCTGGTTACAAGATGATAATCGGTCCTCAAAATGTGATTTATCTGCCAGTCACTACCGATAAGATCAGAAACATACGCATTTGGTTAACTTCTCAAGACAACGAAATAATAAATTTAAACGGCGAAACGCTGACGGTCCACCTAAACCTCAGATCGGAAAAATAATCGTTATATAAAAACAAAAGGAATGTTGGTATTCGAAAGAGAAAAAAAGAATATTAGGAAAAGGGTTAGTCAAAGATAATAATAAAATAATGCCAAAAAAACGAGCATTCATCAGATTTACAACCGCGGGTAGAAGAAGAGTTTAACTGAAGATTATCTGAACATAAACGAATCGTTACAACATGATTCCTCCGTGGAGAGCTATTTGTTATTGGCCAGCCAATGGGGATAGTGCTTAGCCATTTAGGGAAAATTTTCCTTTTTTTTTGTATCCAACTTTTTTATTGATCAGCCAATGCCGTGAGCGAGGCCACACTTTACAGGTTATACACCTGATTTTTTAAAGGGCGTCCGCATTATGAAGTAAGCAGTCTTTTTTTTTAATTGACAAAATGGGCGCTATTAGAGTCGGGAAACGGGATGTAGCCTATTAGGCAGAGCATCCTCCACTAACGAACTTTAATGGCCTTTTCGTTTGAGTGGCGGTATGATGCAGGAAGTCGATCTTGCTTTTTTTTTTTTAAATTTGTTCATCCACGCGCATTGGGAAGGGAGACATTTTATTCTGCTAGCATAACTTGCGGTAGAATGTCGACTTACAGCCCAGCATCTTCGTGAGGATACAGACGAGGAAAGCTCGGACGAAACCCAATTTGAGGCAGAGAACGTGGCGGACCATTCGCGCTCTTGGATTACTAACGAAAGAGGTAAGAAGGGGGAAACCTCCCAACTTATCACGGGCCGGGAAAATAATGGGGCGAGCGCAGCGAGCCATCCGCGCTCTAGGATCGGGGAAGCCTCTACCTCCCAGCTTACGGACACGGAATATAGCGAGGCGGACGAGGGCGCAGCGAATCAAGGTAAGAAGGGGGAAAGCTCCCAGAACCCGGAATATAACGGGCCGAACGAGGCTGTAGGGAGCGCAGCGAGCTCTACCGAATGTGATATGGAGGGGGAAACCTCCCAGTTTATTACGAGCCCAGAAAATAGCGAGTCGGACGAGGCTGCAGAGAGCTCAGCGAGCTCTAAAGAAAATGGTATGGAGGGGGAAACTTCCCAGTTTATTACGGGCCCAGAAAATAACGAGGCAGTCGAGTCCCCAGAGAGCACAGCGAGCTCTAGCAAAAAGGTTAAGGGATCCCATTGTAAATGTGTCAACTCTAAATATCGTCAGGCCCAGCGACTACGACGTTTCGGGTACAAACGGCAACGATTAATGGAACGGCAATATAACGCGCTTATCCGGAATTCTCTTCCACCGGACTCCCTGGCTAAAGCACGTACCGGGCAAGTACGGAAACGTCCCGCACGAAGAGTAACTCCAACAAATCGTCCGAATACTCGTTTCGTAAATCCAGTGTTTCCAGCTGACCTGACAGAAGCTAAACTACAAGCATTGATGTTGGGCAGTGTGCGAATGCGTCGGGCTTGGTTTATTGCCATTTTATTAATGCATCGCGTCTACAGCTTTAGCCAGGAATGCGAGATGTCGCTATCAAGCCACATAAGAGGCTGGGATAGACATGACACGGAACATTGCGACGCTATTGCTAAATCGATCTTTGAAGAGCTACGTAAGAAATCTCTGCATAATATTTACGCCGATAGAGACAACGATGTTGTTTTCCTGAATTTAAACATTGCCGGTTAAATACTTCGGAAGGACTTAGGCTGTCGCCCCTCCTTATGTCACTACGTTTCCCTTTCAGCTTACGACAAAAGTCCTTACCTTTTCATCTTTTTTTTTTTGGTCCCAATAAAGTTTATATTTCTTCCGTTTTTCTCTCCTTCCATTTTTTTTAAAAAAATAGATAAGGTAAGTTGGTTTACTTCATAATACATTACCTAGCATAAAAATGATCATGTAGGTTTTGATTCGTTTTTAGAGAATGTGTACATTAAAAAGCGTTATAGCTATCAGACATTGACTTCCTCATAGCCAATTTGTTCGCCAGCCTGTTGGACGCGACAATTTTTCAATTACGCTGCACTCCAAGCTACTGCCCTCCGCGAACGCAACGCTAATTGCTGCAGCAAAGACGCGCGCGCGGCCTCGCGCGCGCCTCGCTCAGTGACCCATACTAATTGCGATAGCAATGGGTCAACTAGTCCATACTAATTGCAATAGCATTGGATCAACTAGCCCGCTCGCACAAAATCCCAGCCCCATACTAATTGTGATAGCATTGGATCAACTAGCCCATACTAACGCGCGCACAACATGCCATACTAATCGCAATAGCATTGGAATAGTTAAAAGATAATTAGGTGTACCGAAAGATTGCATTGTTTTAGTTAGCCGTACTGCTAGAGTGCCGTACTAGCGTACACTTAGGTGATACGTTACTACTAATATCCTCCTCGGGATATGCGAACGTGGGTGGGCAGCGCCCGGGTTCTCATGGGGACAGACAGCGGGAACTGGTGATCGGCAACAACTGTAGAAATGCAGTGTTAGATTTATAACAGCTGCAAGTTCATGATGAAATATGGGTAGAACACTGCAACCACTACCGCACAATTGGTCGAGGGCATTTTTAGACGCTTTCATCTGAAATGACTGCAATTGGTACGGGAGTTACGGGTTGTAAATAAATGAGTGAGGTGTCGAACATAAATTTTGGAGCGGTATGGTTCACAATGATGGGTCCCTAGTTTTAAAGGGCCTTTCCGTCCTTGACAACAACCAATCAGGGCAAAGGTCACGAATGACGTAGTTGGTCTCTTAACCCTTCCACGACAATAATTACCCCCATTCAGCGTCTCGAAGTTTCTTCCCTAACTACTCCTCCCACGATCCGGGTTGTATAAGTCTTTAATGCCCATATACAAACGGCATACGTTCATACCGGATGCTGACCTAGAAAGATCCAGTTCTATCTGTTCATAGCAATTTTCCCTCTCTCCCTGGGGTAAAGCAGACGTAAACAAGCATCCATCCAAATACAAGTTAAACAATGCAGTTAGATTCTGGAACATTCACTTGTGCGAAAATAGTCTAAGTTAAAATTCTCAGCAAAAAGGAAATTGGCTGAGGTGAAGGTCGCAAGACTTGACCAAAATTCACAAAAATAAAGAGGTTGAAATAATCAAAATTTAATCTTTCAAAACAAAAGAAACTGGCCAAAAAAATTTGGAAATTATTACGGAAAGCTAGAGATCATAAAGGATCAGTAATAAACAAGTGCAATTACGAAATTAAAATTGAAATAATTAATGCTTTGAATTTCTTTTGAAGAATAACTGAGCAGATAGATGAGCAATAAGATGCAGGATGAGCAGCCGCAAGTTGATGTCCAGCGCATAGGGAATTGGGAGTGGTGAAAAGCAATTAGAAGTGTAATAAATCCAAAAGTGACCGGCGTAGGACAAAACACGTGTCAAAAGTACGAAGTATAGTACTTTTACTTAAAAAAGTGTAAATTTCATAGTGACCGGCATAGGACCAAACATGCACCACGAAATTGAATTAAAATAAAATGTAAATTCAAAGTGACCGGCATA